>PVJH01042522.1:0-14240 GCA_004026705.1 Nesogale talazaci
CATTTAACCACCCAACTAGGGAACTGTGGCAGTCATGTGCTAATGTTAATTTTATGATTGAAATGTAGGGGTGGAGTCTGGCCTGTTAATCTGGAGATAGCCATTGAGTAGCCGATGAGGCCTCTGTATGGGCATGGCTTTCATGTGAGACTCCTGGGAAATCTCACGATGTTTCCCTCGTGAAGATGAGAAGCTATCTTCCTCAATTGTTGGGAGTTAGTCTTAGAGACGATTAATCACAGACAAGCTGGCAGCATCAGAGAAGCTGGAGGAGCCAGAGGAGAGACCACACAGCTTTGCCCTGATGGAGCCGGACCTCTGAAGCTGGAGCAGCATGCTGTTGAGGGACCCTGAGCCCTTGAAGCGAGGAGCTATGAGGAGACCCCTGTCTGTGCCGGGACTCTATACCCACTGACCTGTGACTTCGTGAGTCAGAAGGAGACTTTATGGACTGATTTCGGGCATATGGGTTAATATAGGACTTGTGACTTTGAGCTGAACTGGGCTGGGATGTTTCCTCCATGTCCTGTTCCTTTTGTATATAAACCTTTTCCTTATACCTATTTGCGTGTCCCTGAAATTTGTTCCTCTAGTCTACCCGGACTAACACAGGAACAATAGATGACTTTTTTTTTCTAAGTTTTGACTTCAACTTTTACTTTCCAGGGCTTGTCAAGGTAGCTTGAAAATAGAAAATACTCAATTCAGATTCATTAACTTCATTACTAATCCACTTAGAGATCTCATATAATGTAGAGATGCATGGGGTCAGGCAGAAGCAGGTGCGGGTATTTGAACCTTGGTAGATGATGAAATGCTTTCCCAGTATCAAGGTGTGGCAGGGATTTAGCTCCATCATTGATTCTATCATCATGGGCCTGGTCTATCATCACACAGCCAGCCCAAATGAAAACAACTAAATACCAGAGTATGTAGTCCTTAAAAATCTGATATAGAATCTAAATGAAAACATCAATAAATAGTTTTCTATTTATTAGTCTACATTTTTTAAAAACTAGACATTGGACAATCAACATGCTTTTCATAAAAAGCTGGTTCCAGGAAAGCTCTTCATTTCCACCATTCCGTTTCCAACAAAATTGTCCCAACACCTCTTCTGTGGAAGAATTCTTGAAAAAAAACTAAGCTTTCCTTGTTTTGGTGTGTCCTTCCTCTTTCCTGCCATTTTACTTTATGTGTGAATTGTCTACTGAGGTGAGAAAGATGACTACTATGTGCCATTAATCAGCTTCATGAAAAAAAGCATTTTTATATTTCACCTTCTGGACCCTGTCCTTTTCAGAAAAAGAAGAGTCCCTGGATCAGTACAATAGATAAGTAATTAATATTTAGCCCTTGACTTTGTCATAGTCTGGCATCTACTGCATTGGGTGGAGAAGCCCTGATTATTCAAAATGAAAGCCAGCAAATTTGCTTTGAGGTAGAGAAAAGGAAAAATTACTAGTCATTCCTCCTTAAAACTCATCATAGGTGTACATGGAACTTGAGAATATTTATATTAACTATTTTTTCATTTTATAAAAAATAATGCATGTTTATGGTATAAATATTTTAAACTTCAAATATTATAAAACTTTTGTAAGAATAGTTTCTTTGGGTTTGGGGGGTAGAATGGGGGAATTGGTCAAATGCATATCTATATTTCCAGAGTTATTTATATTTACTTTCTTTTAACATCTTTTTTCATTGTTAAAGCAGTTAATTTCATATGCTTCAAAATTGTTTTCCTTTGAGAAAAGAAAGTGTATTGAATATTGTCTGAACCTTCGTCTGTCTGAAACTTTGCCACCTTAACACAGAATAAACCATCTTGGCTCAACATACTTTCTGAGTGCAAACTTCTGGAGACATTTGCCATTGACTTCTAGAGTTTAGCATTACAACAGAGAGGTCTAATGCCACTTCATTTTTGTACAGTTGGAGGTAGCCTGTTGCATTTTTACATTATGGCTTCCCTGCCAGCATGCTTGTTTTTTAGTGTTAATTGAGTTCATCACTATGATTCAATGAGTTTAGCAAGCATAGGTATGCCAAGGCCTTTCCCTTGATTTTGACTGCAGTGAGTCATTTAAATCTACAGTTACAGATTTTTAGTCAATTCAAAATGTCTTCCATTATTTTTTGAGTATTGCTGTGTCTATTCCTTTGTTCTTGTCCTTCACTTTATCTAGTCAAGGAAACTCATTCATCCATGTGGTGTTTCCTTTGTGTTTTTCATCTTCTCCTCTTGTTGCTCTCTCTCCTCTCTCTGTTCTCTCTCTCTCTCTCTCTCTCCCCACCTTTTCCTCTGACTTATGTGCTTCATGCTTGAGTTTGATCTCTGGACCACTAATGTCATTCCATTCAATTCTGTGCTTTAGAGCCTCAAGTATTTGTAGCCTCTTAATTTTAGTTTTTAGGTAATTTTTCTTTATATCATCAATCTTCCATTACCATGCTGCTGTCCTTTTGTAATGAGAAATTTCAGATCCATAAAACCATAGAGAAAAGAATACAGTACACATGTGTTCTTTCTATCCTGTTTCCAAAATGAAACCTTGTGAAGGAATTAACATCTCTCTTTTCATCAATTTTGGTGTGTGTGTGTGTGTGTGTATATGTGTGTATGTGTGTATATATATACACACATACACACATATGTGCGTGTATTTTGTCAGAATTTATCTAACTTCTTATCTACCTACCTATGTTTATATATGCATGTCAGATATAAGTATACATATATATAGTGAGAGCCAGAGATGGATAAATATATACATATGTGGATATAGATATGGGTACATAAATGAATATGGATATGAATATAGATGTACAGATACATCATATTTTAAATATTGCATAATACAATATTTTAGTATTATTCTTAATATCAGTATACTCTTAATTTCTAATAGTTTCTTCTGAATGCATCTGAATAAAATGAAAAAGAAAATCATGGTATTGGCTAATCTAAAAGCATAAAAGCACTTCTTCAAGATACAAATATTTTTATCAGCTCAGCTATGCCTCAGTTGTGCCTAGTTTAGATTGAAATCATGTCCTTTCTGAGTGACCTTTGGAAACTAACCACATTCCCACCATGGACTAGTAACCATATTTCTCGACATAGTTTATATACTTGTGACATTTTCCAGGGTAGGACAAACATGGGATTGGGAATCAGCTAGCATGATGTCTAAAACCAAGGCTCTGGCCTTATCTTGTTTACCTGGGAAGATTCCTTTGTTTTGCTTTACGTTGAACACACCGTTTTCTCTATCTAGACTTCAGTTTACTCATCTGTATAATAAACAAGTTGGATTGGGCAATTTTGTGTGTTCTACATATTTATGAGTCTTTTCTGTATACTACTCTGGAAAATACAGTCATCATTCATTATGTATGGACACATACATTTAAATGTAAGGTAATAAAATGGAAATGAAATGAAAAGCTCATGGAAAGGCAGCTGCCCCCTCACCCGTCACACACCGCACGTTCACGGGGAACCTGGTGTTAGACCATTCATGGTCTACCTGCTTCTGGGTCGGGGTTTCCTATGTAGCAGAGCAGCTCCCTCGCTGCGAGCTGTTGAAAGTCAGTCCTTGACATAAAGGTTTGTTAAAATGAAATGAAAAGTTCAGTCTCTCCATCAATTCCCATGTGAATTTCTAAGTAGTCTCTCCTAGCTGGGCTTACTATTATGGACAGCATGCATACAGGCTATCTAATTACCACAGACGGCACTGAATACGTAATAGAAAGAGCCAGCTATTGAGCACGAAGGAAGGAACTTGGGCAATGCAGACTCTAAATTTCAACAGACCTCACCTTAGAGCAGCTGTAAGAAGCAGCGCATGTGGGCCATCAAGGTGCACTGTTGTTGTGTCGTGATGTGCCATGAACTTGGTTCCAATTCAGGGTGACTTTTGCATAACTGAATGAAACATTGCCTGCTTCATCCTCACAACTGTTGTCATGTTGGAGCCCATGGTGGCAGCCTCTGTGGCAGCCCATCTCATTGAGGGTCTTTCTTTTTTCCATTCCATTTACCAAGCATGATATACTTTTCCAGGGTCCAGTCCCTCCTGGGAACATGTTTAAAGCATGTAAGACAAAGTCCCACCATCCTCCCTTCTAAGAAGTACACTGGCTGCACTTCTTTCATGACATATTTATTTGTTCTTCTAGCAGTTCATGGTACTTTCAATAGTCTTCACCAACACCATAATTTAAGTATATCAATTGTACTACTGTCTTCCTTATTCATTGTCCAACTTTCATTTTCATAAGAAGAGAATGAAAATACCATGAGTTGCCCAGGCTCACCTTGATCCTCAAAGTGACATTCTATCTCTTTAGCACCTTAAAAGAGTTCTTGTGGATATGGGGCCTCAACTATAGTACTCCTCAATGCAAAAGCACTTTGTTCTATTAAAATGGTATTCCTTCTTGACATGATTGCTGAAGACAAATCGTGCATAAGCAAATGTGGTGAAGAAAGCTGATGGTGCCTGGCTATCAAAAGATATAGCATCTGGGGATCTTAAAGGATTGAAAGTAAACAAGCCGCTGTGTAGCTCAGAAGCAATAAAGCCCACATGGAAGAGGCACACCAGTCCTTGTGACCAAGAGGTGTCAAAGAAATCAGTTATCAGTCATAAAAAAACAAAAGATCATATCACTGCATGCCCACCTTCCTGATATGATTGCTGAAGACATATGTGTACATAAGCAAATTGTGTTAGTCCAGGTAAACTAGAGGAACAAATTTCATAGGCATGCATATGGATATAAGAAAAGGGTTTATATCTTTTTTTTTTTTTTTTTTTAGGCATCACTTCCCTCTGGTGGGAGTGGGAGGCCCAGCCTTGCTGCTGCTGGATTTGAACCACCAAGCCAGTCAGCCGCAGTCCCACACTCAGCCACTATGTTACCGGGGCTCAGCCCAAGAAGAGGGTTTATATACTAAAGGAATGAAACACTGAGAAAGCATCCCAACCCAGTCCAGTTCAAAGTCATAAGTCCGATATTAGCCCATATGCCCGAGACCAGTCTATAATGTCTCCTTCTGACTCACAAAGTCATAGGTTAGTAGGTGCAGAAACCTGGCGCTGGAAGGGATCTCCCCCTGACTCCTCACTTCCAGGATTCAGGGTTCATCAACAGCATCCAGTGGTGGCAGAAGCAACTCATTGCTGGGAGGGGTCTCCATGTGGCCTCTCTAACTTCAGAGGTCTGGTTCCGTCAGGGCAAAGCCATGTGGCTTCTTTGTCTCCTCAGACGCTGCCATCTTGTCTTGTCTGTGATTAATTGTCTCTGAGACTAACTCCCAACAACTGGAGAGAGAGCTTCTCATCTCCACTAGGGAAATATCGCGAGATTTCCCAGACGTATCAAGAGAAAGCCATGCTCACACAGAGGCCTCATTGGCTACTCAATGGCTCTCTCCAGATTAACAGGCTAGACTTCACCCCTACATCTCAATCATGAAATTAACATAAGCTCATGATTGCCACACACAGGTGGTGAAGAAAGCTTATGGTGCCCAGCTAGCAAAGGATATAGCATCTGGGGTCTTAAAGGCTTGAAGGCAACCAAGCAGCCATCTAGCTGAGGCGCAACAAAGCCCACATGGAAGAAGCACATCAGCCTATGTGATCATGAGGTGTCGAAGGAATCAGGTATCCAGCATCAAAGAACTAAAAATTATATCATTATAAATGAGGGGGAGTACAGGTTGGGGACCGAAAGCCCATCTGTAGGTGAAGTGACGTCCCCTTACAGAAAGGTTGGGGGGGCGGGGGGAGGTAGACGATCCAGTCTGGTTGTAGTCTAGCAATGATGAAGCATGCAACTTTCCTCTAGTTCTTAATTGCTTCCTCCCCCACCTACTTACTATCATGATCCTAATTCTACTTTGCAAATCCAGCTTGACCAGAGGATTTGCACTGGTACAGATAGGAAATGGAAACATGAGGAATCCAGGACAAATGATTCCTTCAGGACCAGGGGTGAGAGTGGTGATACTGGGAGGGTGGAGGGAAGGTGGGGTAGTGGGTGGAGAATGACATCAGAGAGTGTATGATATGATAAAATAATAATGATTTATAAATTATCAAGGGTTTAGGAGGGAGGAGGGAGTGGGGAGGGAGGGGAAAAATGAGGAGCTAATACCAAGGGCTAAGTAGAAAGAAAATGTTTTGAGGATGATGATGGCAACAAACATAAATGTGCTTTGCATAAATGGATGTATGAATGGATTGTGATAAGAGTTGTATGAGTTCCCAATAAAATGAGTTTTTAAAAAAGAAAGAAAGAAAACACTAAGAGAGAAAAAAGGAGTTCTTGTGCAGTAGATCAACTTACTTGCAGGGAATTTTACCAATATTCTTACCAGAAAGCACTTGAATCAAATCTCTGCTATTTACAAGTCATATGATCTTAGCCAAATATCTTGATTCCTCAGACAGCATTAAAAGAAAACTCAGACCTTCCAGCTTGAATACTTTGAGGATTCATTCCTGGAGTATATATGAAGCCCCTAGCCATGGTGGTATAGTGGGAAAAGCATTAGGCTAACTGCAAGGTCAAGAGTTCAAAATCACCAGTATCTCTGTGTGAGAGACTCTGTGCTAGTGTGCCACACTGAGTAAATCAACTGGACAGAAGTCCACAGCAAGACAGCGTAAATGGTGGGTGAAATATGGTAACTATGAAAAAAGGAGCAATGAAAAGCATATGTTGTTAACAAACTCCATGAGTAGTCCATGTACTTGAATATTAGAATTACTTTGTTTTAACTTATTGTGCTCTTACTTTAAAAGAGTGATGTGCAAATTCTAGGAAGAAAAACCACAACCAAAGCCAGACTGTCTCCCTGATGAATTTGGAAAGTTGAAAAGTTGAAATACATAGGAGATTTTAGTAGGCTAAATAATGGACTCAAAAAGCAAAGATGTCCATATCCTTATCCCCCAAACCTATGAATTGGTTATCTTACATGAGAAAAGGAACTTTACAGATGTAATGAAGTCCCCTGAGAGAGGTCTAACCCTAGATTAGGGTCAGAGAAAGTAGAGGTGACTGGAGTCAGAGGATGAAGGAATGTGCTCCTAGTCAATGCTTATATGTGGCCTCTAAGAACGAGGGGACAGGATTCTCCCCTTTACTCTCCAGAAGGAATGCCCTTTGATTTTAGACTTCTTATCTTCAGAATTCTAAGTTAATAAATCCATGTAATGACTTTAAGGCACTAAATATGTGGCAATTTGCTACAGCAACAATAGGAAGCTGATACAGAGAGTAACTCTTATACCATGGGACTCGATATTATCTCATACCATGTCCATGTTCCACCTCAGACTTTCTATGTCCCCAATGAAACTCTGCACATGAGGAACCCCGAAGAATAACTCCACTAGGCCAGCAGGCACAATAGTGCCCACAGATTAAAGTAACCTCAGAAGAATCTAGGCCTGAGGCAATGAGGCTGGTTACTAAGGTGATGGCTGATTATAGGGGAAGCTCTGAGTAGGCAGTATCCTGCTTCCTGGCTACCTGGTCCTTACTTTACACTACAGCATCCGAGCGAAGGAGACACTTGGTGATTCCGCCCTCTTCTAGCAAATGGGCTCTCTAGTAAGGTAAGCCATGCTTATGATTCTTTCTTCTTTTAAAGTGCAATACAGTTCTCTGAGGTTAAAATACGCTTGGGGATATTTTCAGAGATATATTGTGCTTTATTTAGTTACAAAAATACTTAGTTTCCAAAATAGAAACATTTTGGAAAATAGGGAAAAGGCCAAAGAAGACATAATAGACAACCAATATTCTCACATCCAGAAAAAAACCATTTGGTTAATATTTTGAAAGATACTTCTTTGGTTTCATCTCTATTCATGCTTATAAGTTAAAATTACTTACTACTATTTTCAGCCTTCATTTACCACTGTAATACATATTATTTATTTATTTATAATACATATTATTAATAATTTTATTACCATAAATATATACCAGTAATACTCTTATGACAACTAAGTAAGTATTCAATTGTAAAGATGACCTCAAGGTCATAACCACTCGTGTATAAGGATATTTAATTTGTTCACAAGTTTTCGTCTTTCTTTGTATGCAGACATTTTTGTCCACCACTGACAGGTTCTAAAATCTATTTCTAAGCTTAAAATATTTAAGTTTCTTTATACAGACTGCTAAATTGTCCATGAGAGACTTGTAATAATTTATACTTAACAAAGGAATCTTCCTTAAAAAGCAGTTAATTGTAAGGTTAAATAAATAAAGCAGAGGCTGATAAATTTTACCCTTTTTAGAAAGAAAAAGTATAGTCTCTTTTATTTTTCATTTCTTATGATAGCAAAATAATGAGCTTACCCTTCCCTTGACTTGGCTGTCTATAAGGTACAAGGGAATGCAAAGAGAACTTCTTAAAAGGAAAGATTAATTTTATATCCAGAATCATCACACTGAACTTTAAACCATTCTATTCTCATTGTTTTCTGGTTGTGGAAGGGTATAATGACTAGGCAATTCGTGTTACAGCAAAGCTTAGGTTTATTCAAAGTCTTGCCCAATTTTAGTGAAGTTGCAAGATACATCGAGCCAAGAATAGATCTGATGATTTAATCAGTATAGATCATCAATGTAGCCTTAACACTAGTTCTTCTTGATGGCCTACAAAGATGCTTAGGTCAATTTCCAAGTGATTACGTTCTTAAGTATGGTCGCAAATCTAATGGACCATAGGGCATCACATGCTAAAGACAAGGCAGTTTTGCCTGAACTCAGAGCTGGCTTTGCCCTGCACACAGGAGCTACTAAACTAAACAGCTTGGTTTACAAAAGATATGGTACCTATTTCAGGATCCTTAGAAACCTAAATGAGGGAGGTTTTCAAGTAACTATTTCCAATCTTTCTACCTCAAGTCTACAAATAGATAATAACCCTAATGAAATAATAAATGATCTAATGAAAAGCTGTTTTCATTGAGTTGGTTATGATTCAGGGAGACCCAGTGTGTTACACAATATAACTAGTTCTTAGTTTTCTCTTGGTTTAGTCTTTATGAAGAGAGATTGCTGGTCCTTCTTTTCAAGAGGCCACTGAATGGGTTTGAAATTCCAATCTTTTGTTATTAATAAAGTACAAATTGTGAGTGTCAAGCAGAGACCTATTTATAGTGGAAGCTTATTAAAGAATTTAAGTGCCAGGCATGAAGGCAGGCTGGTGACACTGTGGTTTGGTGGCTGGGCAGCTAACAGCAAGGAGTTCAATTCAAACCCACCAGCCACTCTAGAAGAAAGATGAAGCTGTCTGATCTTCTAAAGATTGACAACCTTGGGAACCCTCTAAAGAGATTAGGCTCAGTTCAGTGGCTGGGAGTGTTTCTTATATACCAAGAACTATGTGTGCACTTTGCACATATATTTTATGCAGACTTTGTAATGATGCTGCAAGAAAGGTTTGATTATTATCAAGGTAAAGGTAAGCAAGCTGAAAGTCAAAATATTGTCCAAGAGTCCACAGCTAGTAAGAGGTGGAGTTGGACGATAAACCCAGATTAGTGGGTCATCATCATTCTCCATTGCCCTTCTAGGGTTGGCTTTAGTTCAATTATTTCCAGATCTCAAAAGCAAGTCTATATATGCCTATACTTGCCCACTCTATAGTGATAATTTAAAATTGACAGCTAGATCCTTTCTGAACTCTGCTTTTGCCATACTTCATTTGGTATAGCACAGGTTTGAAAGAACAGGAGATTAAAACAAAAACAAACAAAAAATACCTACTCTTCTCTATTGTTTGAGCAGATCTTTTAAATGATTGCTTCTGGAATCCGGGTTGCTTGTTTTGACCTTCCTTTCACGGGTGTGTTTTCTGTGGTTGATAATAAGCCACAGTTGGCCTGTTGGAAAGCTAGGCTGAGCATATTGCAGGCATTCCAATAAACACTGGAAGGACTTTACCAATGGTTTATGTGGGTTTATGTGAGGGGCAGGTGAGTAGCAGTGGCTGGTAGGTTCTGGAAATGGGGAGGAGAATGTCAGGGCCTCGTTCCAAATGCCAGAACTCATAGGAAGAAACAGGGTACAGAGGTACTATTTCATTCTTTTAAAGAACCAGAGTGACTGAAGATTTCCCCCAAATACTAGTGAAGCACTGGAAGTCCTGTCTACTCCTTACCCTTCCCTTGGCTACTCTCTCTGACTCCTCGTTTGCGTTAGTCCCCATGCTGCTCAAGCTGACCTGCAACATCCGAGCATCCTCTCTCCTTGCCGGACTTAATCTGCCTATCTGGGAAACAGGAACGATAAAGTATGACGAGCCAACTCTTCCCTAGCCTCAGCATGCTTTTCTCCTAGAAATGGGATCACGGTAGCAATCGAAACAGTATGAAAGCCAGGGGAGTGACTATGCTCATCTCCACTCCCCACCAAGGAAACGAAAGCACAGTTTTAAGTACTTCCATGTCCTTGGGGGACCTCGCCAGTTCAGTTCCCCTCTCTTCCCACAAGGGTTTGGGGTACTTCTTATAGCCCTGGCTTGCCCAAACGGGAGTTCTCAGCCACGAACATCTAATCTCCTACCATTTCTCTGTACCCACATTAAAGTTTCCAAAATTCCCAAGGGTGACAATATAAGTAAATATTTCCTATGTGTTTAAAGTGGTTTGAAACTTGACGTCAGAGTAGGTATTATGGAAAACATCTTGCCCCAACGCAACTCACTACCACTAAGTTGATTCTGACACAGACAGACCCTACCAGAGCTTCTCACCCTTCCTCACGCCACGACCCTTTCATGCTCTTCCTCATGTGGTGCTGACCCTCCAACCATAACATTATTTTCCCTGTTACTTCATAACGGTAATTTTTCTGCTGTTATGAATTGATGACCTCTGTGAAAGGGTCATGCAATCCCCAAAGGGGTCGTGACCCACAGGTTGAGAACTGCTGCTCTATACCATTTCTGAGACTGCGAATCTTTACAGGTGAAGACAACCTCATTTGTTTCCTCAGGACCAGCTGGAGGGTTTAAATTGCTGACATTAAGGTTAACAACTCAACGCTTATCACACCCTCTTGCTCAGTGATTCTAACTCATTTCAGGAACAAAAACATGCTCAGACAAAAATCTTACATGAGGTCCCAAGACACATAAAAACAATAAGTAATATATGACTAGCCAAAATTTATCGCATTGACATTTATAACCCTCACACATAGTGCAGTAGTGATGCAGATGAAGCTACTCCAAAATTGGAAATGGGGCTACAAGTGGCAGTGTTATCATTATATTATGTTGAGTTTATGGTACACTTTGCTGCTTGATTTTGTTTGACCATATGATACCATAGAATCTATACAGATTGAGTTGAAATCTTAATTGCTTTTTACAAAATTTCCCTGTAACCTCAGGACTTATATATCAAATATACTTGATATCAGCATACTTGATAAAAGTAGCAAAGCAAGTTTTAGTCTGAGGTTCAAGGTAATGAATACAAGGTTGCTAATGTATTCAAATTATGTGTAAATATATGATTAGACATTGAATGACATTATCTATTTAAATATGTTTGAATTAGATTTAAGATATATTAAATTTTCATTTGTTTTATTATGTTAGTCAATGTGACTGAATAGTTTAATGGAATTAATCACATTAACTAAAAAACAATTTAATTCATGTATTTGCAGATTTTATAACAGCCTTCTACAGAAATGAGGCTTCAAGAGTGTTGATTTGATCATTTTTGATCTGGTTTCCACTGAATTTTAGAAGACCTAGAAAGGTCATATGATTTACTACAGAAGAACAAAACCAGTGCTATTCCCCACATTTATGAGTTAAATAAGTTCATTTTTTATTAATAAAACATTTGGTTTTATGAGCAAAGTGAAGATATTTCTCATAATGAAATGAAGAAGTTTGAGAACAAAGAAATGGTTTGAGGTAACCTCTAAACTATTGATCTACCTAATTTTCCAATCTTAAAGAGTCCTGGGGCCATAGTAGAATAGACATTGAGCTGCTGACTATAAGGTGAGCAGTTTGAACCTTCCAGCTACTCTGCGGGGGAAAGATAAGGCTTTCTGCTTCTGTCAAGATTTATAGGCTAGAATCCAAAGTAGCAGCTCTAACTCTGTTCTAGAGGGTCCCTGTAAGTCTAAATTGCCTTTATTTCAGTGAGTTATTGTGGTTTTTGTTTCTTTGTGTTTTTTGTGGGGTTTTTTAATTAACCAATCCTACATGACCCTGCTGGCATTTGAAATACCAGTGACCTAGATTCCAGCCTCACAGCAACACCACAATATGACAAACTAACCGACAGAGCATTCAACTGTGTGGATCATAACCAATTCTGGATAGACTTAAGAATGAAAGCCCCACAACCTTTCTTTGTGCTCATCCAGGATCCCTATTTGAATCAAGAGGTACCTATGTGCACAGATCAAGGAAATATTGCGTAGTTTAAAATCAAGAAAGGTGTGTGTCAGGACTGTAGCTTCTCAGCATACTTATTTCATCCGTATACTGAGTAAATAATCAAGGAAACCGGAATATATGAAAAAGAGTAGTACAGGATTGGGGGGAGGCTTATTACGGCCTGTGATATGCAGATGACACGACCTTGCTTGCTGCAAGCGAGGAGGACCTAAAGCACTTGCTGATGGAGATCAAAGATTATAATCTTGTTTGTGGATTACAACCTAATGTAATGAAGACTGGAAGCCTCACAACCGAACCAATTAGTAACATCATGATCGATAGAGAAAAGGCTGAAGTTGTCGAGATTATTATCTTCCTTGGATCCACAATCAATGCTCATGGAAACAGCTCATGGAGGAGGATGCACTGCATTGGGTAAACATATTGCACAAGAGGATGTTACCTTGAGAACTAAGATGTTCTTGACACGAGCTCATATGCACGCAAAGTTGAACATGGAATAAGGAAGACTAAAAAAGAATTGATGTGTTTGAATTATTATGGTATTGCTAAAGAATATTGAAAGTACCATGGACGGTTGTGTTAGGACAGGTTGACTAGAGAAACAAATCCAGAGACACTCATAATATATGTAAGAAAGAGCTTTATATCAAGGAGTAATTGGATATAAAGAAAACATCCCATCTCAGTCCAAATAAACTCCACAAACCTGATACTAGACCACAAATTCCTCTTCAGATGCATGCAGCCACAAGCAATGATTCCAAATGAAGAACCCTCACAGACCAGTCGGTGCAAAGTTTGTGGATCCAATGGCAGTATATTTATCTCCAGGACTCCTGCAAAGCTCAACAGGACTCCTCAATAGGAAGGTGAATGCAGACAGAGAAAGTGCCCCCCCTTCCAGGGAGAAAGAAGAGACTGGCCTCAAAAAGCCATTTAATTTGGTCACACACACACACACACACACACACACACACATCAAGCTGTGACCTGACTGACAAGCTCAACTCTGCCCATGTTCTTATGGGAGGATGTTGGCACAAAAACCCTAACTATCACAAAGACCAAAAGAACAAACAAATCTCTCTCAGAAGAAATGTAGCCAGAATAGAGGCAAGGAGGTCAAGACTGTCTTGCATACTTTGGACATGATATCAGGAGAGATTGATCACTAGAGAAGGATATCATGCTTGGTAAAGTAGAAGGGAAGCAAAAAAAAAAAAAAAAGAAGCAGGCCCTCCAAGAGGAGGATTAGCACATTACAGTGGCTATGACAATGGGCCCAAACAGGATAATGGTGAAGATGACACAGGACCAAGCCGAGTTCCTATCTAGTGCACATAACAGTCTAGTGAGTCAGAACAACAAGTCTACAACTGATTGTTCTTGGGTTTATTTATCTGTATAAATATGCTTATAAGTTGTCATTCAGACTTTCTTGCCTGGTGAATTATCACAGATGTAAAAGTCCTAAGACCATCCTTTTCTCAAATGTGGCAAACCTACAGTCCAACAAGCAAAAGTCCACATACCCTGCTTCTGAAAGCTTGCACTGTGGAACTAGCATTTGGAAGAAGTCCTCGGTAGATTCTCAGACAGGGAAAACTGTCTCTTCTACTTCTCTCTTTGGGGGAATGCACACAAGAAGCCCCATCTTTCTTGTTGGCTCAAAATTTCTTTGGTTAGACACAGATATTAGCAACTTTTTAAGGCCAAAAGAGAATTCAAGGATGTTTATTTTTGTCCTTATTCTTTTTTT
>PVJH01042523.1:0-14234 GCA_004026705.1 Nesogale talazaci
CCAAGACGTTTTAAGAAGGCTGAAGGCCAAGGATGTTACGTTGTGGACGAAGGTGCCCCTGACCCTGGTATTCCCCATTGCATCACAGACAGGTAACGTTCCACATGGAACACGGCAGACTACAGAAGAACCGATGCACGTGAGTGATATTCTGCTGGAGCAGAATATTGAAAGTCCCGTGGACAAACCACTTTGTCCTGGAAGAAGTCCAGCCAAAGTGCTGCTGAGAGGCCAGGATGGCATGACTTCATCTCCCATACTTTGGACATATTGTCAGGAGAGACCCGTCCCTGGGGAAGGAAGGACATCGTGCTCGGTCAAGTGGAGCGGCAGGGAGCACGAGGAAGGCCCTCACTGAGCTGGATGGACACGTGGCTGCATCCATGGACCCACTTACAAGAACAAGGGTGAGAAATAAGGGTGAGGAGGGGCCAGAGTTTCTCTCTGTTGTGCAGAACTGGTGGCGGCGTCTAACGAGCAACAGAACATCGACTTGAATTGTGATCGCTGTTCTTCGTCAAGTGCTAGGGTGTGTCCTCTGCGTTTCACGGGTTGTTGTTAATAAACCTTCCTCCGATCCTGATGCCTCTTCACCCTTCACTTCATCCAGCTTTTCTGACGGTTTGCTCAGCATACAAATCGATTGAGTTTGGCAAGAGGCTGCAATCCCGACGCACACCTCTTCTGATTTTGAACCATGCAGGGTTCCCTTGTTCTCTCTGCACAACTGCCTCCCGATCCTTGGGCAGGTTCTTCAGGAGTGTTATTGGACAGGAATGATGGATGGACTCCTGAGGTGGGTGAGCTTCATGCTGGGAGCTGTCAATCTCAGAAGCACAAACATCTCACCATGGGAGACGAGCAAATGCTTCGAATCCAAGGGTGATTCATGACTAATCAGATGGGAGGGAAGGGCATTACTTTAGCCCACGTGGGCTGTAGGAGGGGGTGTTTAGAAAGGTTGATGGCAAATGGACTTGAAAGATCACGGACTCCCCCATCCCCACCCCTTTCTGAAGCTTCCTATTAGGTCCCTACCGAGTCCTGGTGGGACTGTGGGCTGGGCATTGAACTGCTAGCCACAAAGCCAGTGGCTCAAACCCACAAGCTGCAGTTAGGGAGAAAGAAGAGGCTTTGTTCTCTGGTAAAGCCTTAGAAACTCAGAAATCCACAGGGGCAGCTCCAGCCTGTCCGACCGGGTGGGCATGTGTCAGAAAGCACTCGGGGCAGTTAGTGAGTTCAAACACGCAGTCGGCAGTTCAGCTCATCATCACCGCGCGCTCCTGGGACAAGGCCCTCAGCCGGGCATCCCATCGGCTGCTCTGCCTGGCTCGGCGCTAAGCCATTCCCGCAGCAAGATACGTGTGGGTGTCTGCTGTACAAAGAAGCAAACGGAGGTTCAGAGAGGTGAGAGAACACGGCAAGCCGGATGGTTCGATCCCACCAGCCGCTCTTCAGGAGACAGATGAGGCAGCCTGTCCCCCATCAAGATGTCGTCTTAGAAACGCCCCAGTAAAGTCGCTGCCGGGGATGCGGTGCAGGCAGGTGGGTCTCTGAAGCTGGGTCCCTGGGTCAAGCAAAGCGGAGCGGAGACCCGGTTGGAGGATGGAGCCGATGTCACTGACTTGCTGTGTGTCTCTAGGGGGCCACCGAGGGGCGTCTTGCAAGGGAAGAGGGGGTACTCCCCTACACGGGAGTGGACCGAGCTGGTAGCAATTTCCTCACCATGTGTAAATTAATTAGTCCATCTCCCAGTCTGTAAACGGGGGCTTTGAAGGCACCTTAATGAAGCCCTCCATTAGGACTTAATGAAGGCTGGCCCGGCAGGCGGGGGTTGGGGGGGGGGGGGAGACCCTGCTCACTTTTGATGTCACGGGGGCCTCGGGGTGGGGGCTCAGCTGATCTAAATGCCCTGGGAAGCTTTGAACAAGAAAAAGGCCAAAAGCGTTCCTTAGAGAAGTTTGAAAATTTTTTAATAAAAAAAAAAAAAGAAAGAAAGAAAGAAAAGAAAGCCGGTGTTGGCTTTTGACTGATGTTGGGACTTCAAAGCCCGGGTGGAGTAAATTGCTGTCTACTGCTTAATTCAAAAGTGTTCCCTCGAGGGTGACAATGTGATGGTGACAAAAAGTCCTCTGGCAGCAGGAGCCGGGCAAGATCAAAGGCTGCCTATTGTACCCGCTCTGCTCCATGAAGAATTGTTCATTGTCAGGAGTTTGGGAGCTGTGGTCTCGTGTGTGTGTGTGTGTGTGTGTGTATGTGTGTGTGTGTGTTTGCGTGTGTCCATGTGCTGGCTCCCGCAACATCCAGAGATGCTCTCGCTCCAAAGCCCTGGACATAAATACTCATCCTGACATCTTTGTGGGCACCTTTTCACGTGGCAGCGGCCGGGACTGCCTGACGTGCCCCAAGAGACTCCCGGCAGGGGGTGAGGGAGCAGGGAAAGAGCCAAAGGGGAGGGTGGTTGGATTGTAAAATCATTTTCTGTCATTCCCCTCCCCACCCTGCTGGAAAAAAAACAAAAGGTCCCTAGAGGCACCCGGAAGGTCAGTGAGACAGGGCTTCTCTGTCTGTCCGTCTGTCTGTCTGTCTCAGGGACTGTTTCAGGCTCTGTTTCTATTGAAATGGCAGCCGGCTCCGGCCTTCGAGGATGGGCAGGTGAGGGCAGTGACGCGTTCAACTCAGAGGTCCTGGGGAGTGCCCCTAGCCACCTGCGGCCATTCTGGTCAAGCCACGTGGGCTCAGCTGGCCTCCCTTTGCCCAGCCCTGAGAGGCTCTGGAGAGGGGAGCATGGTGAGACTTCACCGCAGGGACTCTGGACACGGTGACTGGAAACAAGCGGCCCCCAGGGAAGAACAAGAAGCTTGGTAGAGTGAAGGGGCAGCGAAAAGGAGGAGGGTCCTCAACAAGATGGGCTCAGAGGCAAGGACCATCAGGAGGTCAGCTGTCCACTTTCCAGGGGCAGCAGGCCTCTCTTCCACTGCCCGGCGGCTTGAGAACCACTCTCCTTCAGGATCACGGTGGAGTGGAACTCCCGCGTGACCCCGTCTGCATCCTGCCCTGGCTGCAGAAAGGCCTCCCCACGTCCCTGGCCGCCCTTGGGCCGACTCTGACTTCTGGTGACCACCGGGTGCATGTCAGCGTGGATCCAGCTCCCGGGGGTGGGCTGGGGGGTTCTGCCGTGGGTATACAACAGAGAGCCCCTTCCCTCTGAGCTGCCCCTGGGTGGAATGCACCTCCTTTGGGCTGCTCACCTCAAGGTCAGGAGTTCAAAACCGCCAGCTGCTCCAGGGAAGACAGGCAGAGGTTTCTACTCCCAGAGAGTTAGGGTCTCAGAAGCCCAGGGGACAGTTCTACCCTGCCCTGCGGGGTCAGCCATCAAACCAATGAGTCGGCTGGATGGCAGCCCTGTGGATTTCAGTCTGCAGCTCACAGTCGCCCCGTCGGACAGGGCAGAACGGCCTTGTGAGTTTCTGAGATTGTACATCCATCTACCAAGGAGCGTGGGAATTGGCCTCACCTCCCTCACTTCTGGGGGCCCGTGGCCAGCCTTCTTCTCCAGGAGCCCAGATCCTAGAGGGCTGGCTTGGCAGATGAGGGCAAGACCGCTCCTCCGGGGGCGTTTAGGCTTCAGTATTAGTCCCCCGGGAGCAGAGAGGCCTCGGACCTTGGGTCAAGGAAGGTGACACGTCAGGGGACGATTAGGGAAAGCTGAGGGGGAAGACATCTCCTCGGGACCCACTGGGCTTCTGAGCCTCAGGGTCCACCTCCCCTGGTGGCAGGTGTGCAGGTCCCCTGATCCGGTCTCCCAGGGAGGCCCTGATCCCTGCTGTCCTGGGAGTCCCGGGTCCTGTTGTTGCTGTGGCTGTGGCCGCTGCTGGTGTTGTCGCCGTGGTAGTTGTTTGAATCGTAGAGATGGCTGTGATAACCCTTGTCTCGTCGCTGTCATGGTGGCAGGAATCATTTTGCCGCCGTCGTCGTTAGCAGTTATGGCGGGGGTCATTTTGTTGTCGTCAGAGTTGTGGTTGTTGCTGGCTGCTGGTCAACGGACCCCGAGGGAGGAGGCGTGGTGCCCCCTCCCCACTCCCGGCACAATGGGACCGGACCCTGCTCCGTGGGGCTCCCCCTGGGTGGTGGGGGCATGGGAGGAGTTTCTTCTGAAAACTGGCCGCTAGCCAGTTGCCTCTCAGCCCTGGAAACTGAGACACTGCCCGCCTCAGGCCGCCCACGGCCGCGCTCAGACCCTGCCCGTCCCCGGGCCATCCCTGAAGTCACAGCCACGGGCTTCCCCTGGTCTGGTTTCCAGAAGCCAATCTCCAGGCCTTTCTTCCTGGAAGGGCTGCACAAACTCGGGCAGCCCACAGGCCGGCACCAGGTAGGGGGCGGGCAGCTGGGGTGGGGGGTGGGGGGCAGCTGAGGACGGGACCTGGGCTCCCACCCTGGGCAGCGAACAGGCTCCCTGGGAAGCACCGAGCACCTTCTGGCGCCTGGTTCTGTGGACATTTCAGGGGATGGATGGGCATTTCGGGAGATGGACAGACAGGCAGCCCTGGGTGGCCTGGATGGAGGGGACGGCGGCAGGTTTCTCGCTACAAGGACTCGACGTGGGCCCTTTTCAGTGGACGCTGCTTCTGACCTCTAAGTTCCCCCACCCTCCTTCCCCCACCCAGTCTTCCTGTCCACCCTCGAGTTTACAGTTCTAACTGGAAAAGCAAAACCCTCACTGCCATCAGGTGGATGCAGACTCAGAGCGACCCTATCAGATTAGGACAGAACTGGCCTTGTGCGTTCCCCAAACTGTGTAGCTCTTCTCTGGACAAGAAAGCCTCGTCTATCTTCTAAGGAGCAGCTTCAGGTTGTGAAGTACAAACCTTTCCGCTTGCAGCCAAGCATGCAAACAAACCACTGCTCGACCAGGAGTCCCTCACAGCTCCCCCGGGCACACAAATCCACGTGTCCCAAATACCCCTGGGTGGCAGAGCCACACAGACCAGCACGCCCAAAGCCCCAACTTTCCAGGGGTCCCGCCAACATGCCTGCTGGCAGGAGACGGCCCACAGTGACTCCGGCTGGGCCCTGCCAACCGGGCAGGGTGACCCTGGGCGCCCGGGGCCCCGCCCGCTCACCGTAATCCCTCGCAAGTATGCCTCCACCCAGCTGAGCAATTATGAATAATTAAATCAATTAGAGACAGTCTAGCACCAGGGATTACGGCTGCTCGCGGCGGGCCTCTGTCATCGTTTAACAGGCGACGCAGGTGCCCCTGAGAGAGCCGGCGGGCAGGCGGGAACAAAAGACAGTGAAATGCCAGCCATGTTGCCGGGTGACCTCCCTCCACGGTGCGGGCAGCCTTCCCGAGGAAAAACAATGGCCTTGAAATGCCAATAAAATGTCTGCGGGAGTGGGGGTGGGGAGCGCCGGTATGAAAGGTTCGAAACGAGTTAATTAAAAACGGATAAAACATGAGTCTCCCAGAGCATGCTGGGTACACGGAGGCCTGGAAACTGGGCCCGAGGAAGAAGGGACCTGGATGAGCTGGGCCACCAGGCCCTCTCAGCACCCGGAGGAACCTCTGCCCTCCAGCTGCTTGGAGGCTTTGAGGAGGGGCTGTGGGTGGGATGGGGGAAAAAGGGCCACAGATAAGCCGGTGAATCCAGGGTTGGGGGAGTCACCGCAGAGACGGGATGTGGGCCCTGTCTGCACTCAGGGTGGTGGTGGATAGTGCCATTGGGCTGGTCTTCACCCTTGGCAACCTCATGCCCAGCAGAAGGTCCTGCATTCCCCTCACAACGGGTCCTCTGCCTGAGCCCATGGCCACAGCCACCTTCCTCTTCCTGCCACCCCTCCCCTTGGCCAAGCTTAGTGTCCTTCTCCGAGGACTGGTCCCCCCCAACAGCATGGCCACTGTCCGTGCTCGGAGCAGCACCTTGACTGCACTGGCCCTGGCCGAGGACAGGTCGGGGTTGGCAGAGGTCAGCGAAGACCAGGGGTCGGTGCGAGGCATCGGTGGACAAGAAGGGCCCCCGCCTCCACCCCAACAATGAACTCGCCCAAGCCCTGCCTCCTTGCCCCTCAGCGGCGGCAGCCTGGGGGAGCCCTGGAGGCAGAGTGGGTCCACACGGAGCTGCCACAAGGTCAGCAGTTTGAAATCACCAGCTGTTCTGTGGGCGAAAGGAGAGGCTTTCGGCATCAGGAAGAAGGACCATCTGGGAGACCCACTGGGGCAGCTACATCCTGTCCCACAGGGTGGCTAATGTATTGGCGTCGACTCCACGGCAGGGAGTGTGTGAGAGAGCGAGGACAAAGGCCCCTGGTGGCACGCTGGTGCTCAGCCGCTCACCGAAAGGTCGGTGGTTCGAACTCGGCCTGGACACCCTTTGTTTGCCGGACGCCCGGGAGCCAAGGAGGACAGAGAAGCACCCCCAAGAGCAGACAGAGAGACAAAACCCACTTCTAGATCTGGGGTCTGCATTTCTGACTTTTTGCTCCCCCTACCCCAAACTGTGAGAAAATACCTTCTGTTCGTCAAAGCCACCCCCTTGTGGCCACGCTGTTGGCACAGCAGGAGAAAATTGAGAGAGGGCCCCGTGGGCGTCATAGTAGAACAGAGTTCCGGCGGTCAGTCTGTGGCTGATGATGTCAGGTGCTTTCTTCCCACCGAGGGCCCTCGGGGTGGACTCAAACAGCCGGCCTTGCACCCATTAGAAAACTGTGGGTGTCCCTGTTAGGTGTGCAGTCACACCTGCCCCTGTGGTTCCCTTCACTACAAAGCCCCAGAGGTGCTCTTTGTCAGCAAGAGTGGCATCTAGTGGAGGGCGTCGAGGTGAGCGGACTGAGCCACACCTTGAATGGCAGGAATTAACTCAGAGCACCCTGGAGGGTCTGACAGGGTGAGCCCATCGGCGGTCCACCCAGCAGGGGCTGGCTAAACCTGGAAGAAGCGAAGCCAGCAGCCGCTTTCAATGGGCAGGGGGCTGCAGAGGCCCTGGAGACCCTTGCCCACATTCACACCCCAGCGGCAGGACAGAGGTAGTGAGGAAGGGGGCCCAGCTCCCAACTTCCAGGGTGGACCCTGGAATCCCGAGTGGCTCTGAAGGCAGGAGTGGGGTTTCCGTGTGGCAAGGTCCCCCGCTTCTGGTCATGCTAGGCTATTCCTTGACACTCAGCCCCTGAGTAGGGACTTGAACCCCTCCTGGGAGCTCCAGGGGAGGGGCTGGGTGGAGAGGGAGGGGCCGTGGCCGCTGAGGTGGCTCTGGCTTGAGTGTCAGAGATGCAGCCCCAACCTCGGGAAGCCTGGACGGCGTGAGCATCCGGCCTCTGGCCGAGGGCTGCCCTGGTCCTCACAGACCCCAGAGGTGAAGGAGAGAGCCTCTAAGAACGACTCGAACTGATATCCCCTCACTCTCTCCCCACACAGGCCACCTTAGCATGTCCCTGCTGTGCATGGACAGCCCAGAACCCCATCTACCACCAAAAAGCAGGGATGAGCTTCCCCCACTATGCCCAAGTCCCCACTTTCCCGATCAGGATATGAGGAACCCTCCTGGGGATCCTGGCGGTCCCTGGAACGTGGGGAAGAGAGGATCAGTCTGAGGGTCCCCAGCGGCTCTAAGCTTGGTCTCTGGCGGGTTGTAGCCCACCCAGGTGGCGGTGATACCCATGGGGAGGGGGGGTAGTTCCCCAGCACTGCCTGCCCTGCCCTCCACTCCTGCCTCTGCAGCATGGAGAGTCAGACACCCAGGCTCCCTGAATTCCTCCACAAGCCCGTCCCTCCTCAGCGTGAACTTGTTCTACCGACTGTCGCCTCGCAGCTACCTCCCACCCCACCCCTAACTCCCTTGCCGGGTCCAGAGGAAGGGACCGTTTCTTCACCTCGTTCTATGGCTTAGCATGACATCACGCGTGTGCCCCGGGTCTTGACAAGTTGGCTTGTCAAGAGAGATCCTGGCTGGCTGCTCCACCTTCCGGCGGGAGCGCGGTGGTCAAGCCCTCTAAGCACTCTGCTCCTCACTGACAAGGAGCGGCCAACAGTCTGAACCCGCCTGTCCCTCCTCGGGAGAAAGGCCCTATCCAGCTGCTCCTGTGGGCTCAGACCATGGGGAGCCCCATGGACAGTTCTGCTCTGCGCCCCCCCTTCCAGGGCCCCAGGAGTGGAATGTACCTGAGGACACCCCACAACCACAGTGAACACCCCATTAGAACCCACGTTTTTAAAAAAATCATGTTATTGGTGGTTCGTACAACTCTTCTCACGATCCACACCTACCTCCATTGTGCCAGGCACTTTTGTATGTGTGTTTCCCTCCTCGTTCTCAAAACACCTGCTTTCTACGTGAGCTCCTCATTTTTCTCCTCCCTGTCCACTCCCCCTCCCTCATGAACCCTTGATAATTTATGAATGATTATTACTCTGTCATATCGTACACCATCTGATGTCTCCCTTCACCCACTTCTCCACTGTTTATCCCCCAGAGAGGAGGTTAAATGCAGATCCTTGTCATCGGTTCTCCCTTTCTGCCCCACCTTCCCTCCACCCTCCCATTATCGCCCTTCTCAGCACTGGTCCTTAAGGACCATGTGTCTTGGATTCCCTGCATTTCCAGTTCCTAGATGTACCAGCGTACATCCATCCTCCAGTCCAGCTGGATTTGTAAGGTAGAAGGGGGATCATGAGAGTGGGTGAGGAAAGCATTTAGGAACTAGGGGACCATGGTATGCTTCATCATTGCTACGCCACACCCTGACTGCCTCCTCACTTCTTGACTGCCTCTTGCTAAACAGCACTTGCTCCCTGGCCATCGTGTGCAATAATGACAAGCATGCGCACTAATAGGTGCTATGAGGGCTGAGGCCAGAACAACACTGATGGCGATGGTTCAGGTCATGTCAACCAGGCTGAGCCAGAATGCTCAGCGGCTTGGCTGTCACACAGCGATGACACGATGTAGTCATCTTCCGTTTTGTGATCTGATGTCCTCAGCTTCCATTGCCACATAATGACCCAGTCTTTGGAACCAAAGTGAGGAGCGAGTGACTATCTTCAGAGAGAGAGATAGTCTACCGTGCCTTCCTTGCTTCCTTCTCAGCTGCAAAAACAACCCCCCAAGAAGGATAAATAAACTTTAACAAATATCCCATCAGCAGATCTTTTCTTCCATCTGGTTAGTCTATCCTGGTAGATGAGTGGGTAAATGGATGTATACATAAGTAACTGAATGACTGAATGTGTATGCTCTCATGCAGACTTGGGAATACCCCGCACCTGGTTTCAATCCAAAGTAAGTTTGAATCCCTTTGAGTGAGTCACTTCATAGCCGTGCTCGGTTCTTTGTGTGTAACACGGAGATCGACACCCCATGGGAGTGTCACGCGACTCACTACCGTGAGTTGATCCCCATTTAGAAAGTGATTGTGAAGTTGTCTCATGGGCTATCAATACCTGGGGAGTAGGAGCCACGCTGCGGGATCTCTCTGAACGGATGCCGCTTCCTCCAGATCAGAGTCCCGGTTCTGCCCTGTCCATTGCTGTGCCTGCACACCGGGGGTCATGCTGGGAAAGCAGGTGAGGCCGATGTGTGTGCAGTCATGAACAGACAGAGAGGTCTCCTAGACTTTTAACTAGTGGCTCAGGGGTGAGCTGGTCTGCTTTCTCTGAACCAAACTGGGTTCCTTGTCATTTCTGATGATCCCTGCAGAATTTTGTTTTTGATCCCTGCAGAATTTTAAGGCATCTGGAAGGGATGTGAGTTAGGCGATGGGGTCTGCTCACTGCAAGGTTGGGGGTTCAAGTCCACCAGCGACTCTATGGGAGAAAGATAAGGCTGTCTGCTCCTGTGAAGATTTATAGTCTTGGAAACCCTGGGTTGGAATCTTGCTCAATAGTAGTGGAGGTTGAGGTTATGCAGTGTTTATGTCTCAAGGGCACCCTTACAACTTTTTTGCTCTATGGTCAAACAGAGGATGGGGGTGTAAGAACGAAGAGGGAACTAAAACCAACTATTGCATAAGTGGGTTCTCCTCTGAAAAAGGGGAGACCCTGTGTGGTGCAATTGATAAATGCACCCACATCACAAACACACAGGTTGGAGATCCAATTCTACCCAGAGTTTCTTGGGAGAACAATTTGACTGTCTGTTTCTGGATGAAACAGATGAAAATCCACCAGAGCAAGTTCTACTCTGCCCAAGTGGGATCATCGGAGCAGTGAGATCATCTCCTGTCAACTTGCGAAGGGGTGGAGTCTCGCCTGTCAATCAGGCCACAGCCAATGAGGCCTCTGTGTGGGCATGACCTTCCCCTGAGGATTCTGGGTCCTCCTGTCTTCCTCCCTGGAGGTGGGACACACCCTCTGCTTCATATTCCTGATGACAAGACACATGGAGCTGCCCTAGAGTCCTGGAGCTGGAGAAGCCAGGTGGAGACCCACAGCAGCACTGAGATGCTTCCACCGCCACTGGATCCACAAGACTTTAAATCCACCGGCCTGGGATCTTTCAACATTCAGCGTCACTGCACGTGTGCTGTGCATCTGAAGAGGGGTTGCTAGATTGGTGTCAGACATATGGACTAATATCAGACTTATGGACTTGATCTGAGTTGGGATGTTTTCTCAATATTCGGTTGCTCTTGTCTATAAAGTTGTTTCTTATACACGTATGAGTGTCTGGGTTTGTTTCTGTAATTGACCCAGACTAACGCAATCACCATGAGTTGGTCAACTGGATGCCCACCGGCTTGGGTGGAGACTGTGACAGTAGCCACCCAGGTGTTGTGAGGGAGCGAGCAGGATCCACCCCCACCCACGTAGCCTGTCAGGGCCCAGAGATATGCTGAGCTCGCACACTCACACGCACACAAGCGCGAGTAATTGATGCAAAGTTTTATCCAGCCTCTGGCTCACATCAAAAGAAACGAAGCAGACACACACGCACGGGTGAGATGCCTCAGGAGCAAAGTGGGCCCTCCTGTCAAGCACAGGATGTTACCGAGGGCAGGGGTGGAGTTTTAAAACGGCATTTTCAAAGGGCGCTGGACAGCAGTTCTGCCAGATAGTCACGGAAATGCCTCCTTTGGTACTCCGTCCATCCTGGGGCCTCGCGTCTATTTTCTCTCGATTTTATCTTGGCCTCAGACTCTGGACCAGGATGGTTTGGGTTTATCACAAGTTACATGTGGCAGTCACGTACTCTGGTGCCAATTTGACTGAGCGTGTAAGGGTAGAGTCTAGCCTGTCAGTCTGGAGCTAGCCAATTCAACCTCAGTAGGGGCATGGCTTTCTCTGACAATTCTGGGGAATCTCCCGATGTTTTGCGCCCCCACCCCCCACCCCTACCTCCATGGAGATGAGAGACCAGAGACTCAGTTCCTTGAAGACGAACTACTGACAAGACGAGATGTCATCATGTTGATCGATCCTGATTCCTGGAGGCTGGAGGAACCGGAGGAGAAGCCACAAGGGTTTAACCCTGATGGAACCAAACCTCTGGAACTGGAGAAGTCATGGGGTGACTCCTGCCAGGGCTGAGATGTTTGGGAGGCCCCAGGGAGACCCCTGCCAACGCCAGGATGCTTCTACCACCACTGGATATAAGACTCCGTGTCTACTGGCCTGTGATTGTTCTGGTGTCATTGCACATGCTTCATGAGTCGGAAGGGGACTTTGTAGACTGGTATCAGACATATAGACTAATATTGGACTTGTGACCTTGGACTGGACTGGGTTGGGATGTGTTCTCAATGTTTCATTCCTCTTGGGTATAAACCTCTCCCTTATATCCATATGCTTGTCTATGAATTTGTTTCTCTAGTCTACCCAGACTATCACACCACAGGTCCTCTGTCTTATTGATTATGCCAAGGCAGTCAGCTGCGTGGATCATGATGAATGGTGGATACCCGTGAGAAGAATGGGAATTCCAGAACGCCTCCTTGTGCTCATGGGGAACTTGTTCATGGATCGAGAGGCCGTTGTGTGAACAGAATCAGGGACTACTGCGTGGTTTACGATCAGGAAAGGTGTGCAAGAGGACTATATGCTATTATCAGGCCTATTCAGTCTGTAGGCTGAGCAACTTGTCTGAGAAGGACTTGTCTATGAAGGACATGAAGCATCAGGCTGGGAAGAAGGCATGTGAACAACCTGTGACACGCCTCTTAGCTGTGCTCCCCACACTCGCCCACCCCACCCCCACCCCCAGCACTCTCCAAACGTTCCCACATCCCCTGTCTCAGTCACTGACACCTCCAGGACAGGGCATCTCTAAAAGGAGAGCCCACGGGAAGCCAGTTTGACCCAGTTTCCAGTCAAGAAATCCTGCCAGAGAGCCCGGATTGGTGCTGCCTGGCCAATCAGCAGTGAGTCAGGGGGCGGGATCAGGTGGGAAAATGTCTGCCTGCTGGAAACCACCTTCTCAAGCCGGCCAGGAGTGTTTCTTGCAGAGCAGCCCATAGGGGCACACCCATGATCCTCTTTGAAGGATCGCAGCCTGCCGCACTCAGAAAGTTCACCATTCTGCCTGCGAGTGTGCTAGGCAAGTCATTAGCTGGTCACTATTTGGGTGTAATTTTTCTCCTTTTCTAGATGAGTGAGGTCAGGGCGCAGCTGTGACTGCTCCCACACTGTCCACCACCACCACCCCTGTCACGCCATCATGGCTTTCTCTCTGAGATAGCATGGTCAACACAAAGGCTCTCATGCTGGGGAAGGCTGGCAGGTGGATTTGACTCCAGTCCCGGCCATCCGAGGGCTCAACTGTCTTCTAGTGTTCAGCGACACCTTTTCCAGCTGAGTTGGAGCACAGTCCACCCGCACTGAGAAGGCTCATGAAAATAACGGAAAGGTTACCTCATGAAACAATTCCTCAAATGGGGCTTTCCAAAACACCACAAAGCGATAACGGGTCTGCTTTCCTTTCCTGAATTGCTCAAGCGGCATCGCAACACTAAGGGAATAACTTATCATCTCCACTGTGCTCGGAGACCACAATCCCTAGCGCAAGCAGCGAGAATTACCCGATACGTAAAACCCACCCTCCGGAAGTTGACCCGAGAGCCTCTGATGAACTGTAAAAATGCACTGTCATCCCGTAGCGCTGTTCCATCTCAGAAGTGCCCCGCCATACTCTATGTATTTAAGCCCCATGACGTTTTATATGGGGGGCCTTTCCTTGTAACCGAGCCAGCCATGGACTCTGATGTGTCCTTATACACAATGCCAGGAAACATTCCATCAATTTGAGTTTATCCCGACCCAATGGAGAAAAAAACTGTCCCCTTTGTGCTTTCTTGGAGACCTAGTTCTTATAAAAACTTCGAAGGACGGGTCCCCCAATTCCCAGCTCCAGCCAGTCTGGAAAATCCCTATCCTAGTAATTCTGTCTACCCCGCTTGCATGGTGAAGTTCCAGGACAGACGGTGTGGGTCCGCCATTCAGGGGGGCAAGCTGTGGAAGCCAGTGGAAGTGGCTCCCTCAGACTGTGATCAAACGGAGGCAGATGGAGTAAGTACACGTGTGAACCATTGGGAGGCCTTCAGATGGTGTTTCCTCGGCATCCTGAGACAGATTAGTGTTCTGCAGAAACCCGCGCCTCCAATCCACAAGATTTTAAGTTTATAAATGCTTTCACACACTTCCTGTGTTTAAAGTCAGCTTGCAAGCCATGCCTGTCAATCAGGAGGTTAAGAACACCTCCAGAGATTTTCTTTGGAATCTTCCAGGGTGAGACAATCCCACACTTTCATGGGCACTGCCATCCCATACCTCTTGTCCTAGTCTTACCTAAACCGTTCACCTGCTTTATCTGTCCTAGAAGCTATCAGCTCACCCATGACACTGAGCCAAGGGTGACCAGTGACTGCCCAGGGTCACCGGTGTCTGGATCACTTCAATCCCATCCATCACAGACTCCTCAGTGGATGACAACGCCTCCCAAGATGGCCGGAAAGGTGTGAACCCCAACCCCCTTTTCATGCCTATTTGTCAGCAGGAAGAAGCCAGAGGACTGTCTCAGCCTAGTGTTGCCCAGTGAAGTGGGTCCATACTCCAGCGGGCAATGAAAGGTAGAAAAATTAGGTATATGGAAGAGGTTGTCTTCACCAACCATTTAATGCTAAACAAACACCAGCCGGCCATGCCGCAATCACAGGGCACACACTAGACACAGAGGGGGACAATCCAAAGCCTGGCAGCCTGGGACCAAGGTCACCTAGGCCCCAGTGAAGGTCAACCTGGGCACACA
>PVJH01042524.1:0-14246 GCA_004026705.1 Nesogale talazaci
TACGCCGTGGTCGGTGGTCGTCGTGACAGTGGGGGCGCGTGTGAGACTGCCCGAAAGACAAGGAAAGACTGATAGACAGGAGGGTGACCCACTGGCCCCTAGGGAGGGAGCACGAGGCAGCCGGGGAGCCCGAGAACTGGTTCCAGGAAGGGGACCCCAGGCTGGCGGGAAGGAGCAAGTCCGCGATCACGGTCAGGGGTTCTCCTGCAGAAAGCCCGCGGGCTGAGAGAAGGGGAGGGGAGAACTCTGAGCCTGAGGGAGGTAGGAGGAGGCTACAGGGAGGTTAGTTTTAGAACAGAAGGGACCCCAGCGCGGGGACGTCTCCCAGACGCGTCCTGTGAGACCCAGCTGGACTTGGGGGTCTTTGAAGGAGCCTGGGTGGTGCTGCGGGTTAAGCGCCGGGCTGCTGCTACAAGATCAGAGGTTCCCACCGCGGGCGAAAGGCAGGCATCTGCTCCCACAGAGATTTACAGCCCGAGGAGCAGTCAGTACCATGCAGTCCTCCGGGGGACCTGTGACTCAGAATCGACTGACCGCAGTGGGTTTGGGTTTTTTGGTTTTTTTGGTTTGGGCTGAGGAAGGTCACCGGACTGCACATCTCGCTTGATTCTCCCACACAGAGAGCCCCAGCTCCTGGGGAAAGGGGTTCGATGCTACTCTGATGGGGATGGGCTATCCAAGACGTACAAGGTGAGCTTGCTCAGACAGCAGGTGACCAACCAGTCCCCAGTGATGTGTGTGTGTGTGTGGGGGGGGGGCACAAGGGCCAGCTGGACGCACCCCCCGAGGGCCACCATTGGAAAGAACAGAGCAAGCAACACACAGTAGGCCCGGTTTATGAGTACAGTGCAAAGAATAAAATGAAGACTCCTGGGGGCTGCGCCCCGGTGGGTTGGAGGTTCAAATCCAGCAGCAAGGTTGGGCCTCCTACTCCCACCACCAGAGGGCAGTGATGTCCAAAAAAAAAAAAAAAGAATCCTGAATCCACCTTGCTACAACCGTGATTCAAAGAACAAAAGCACAGGTGGGGCAAGGAGGAGTCTCCCGTGCAGAATTCCCAGGAACTCGAGTCCTCCTGCGCTCCTTGGAGGAGCCCCGGTGGGGTCATGGCTACACGTGGAGCTGCTGACCTTGGGGTTACCGGTCGAGACGACCCACTGCTCCAAGAGCGAAAGAGGGCGCTTTCTACCGCTTAAGGATCGTCTCAGAAACTCACAGAAGCAGTTCTGCCCTGCCCTCCTCCCTCCGCTGGAGCCACAACTGACGCCATGGCTGGGAGTCTGGCGCTTCCGGTGGGGCCCCAAGGAGCACTAGCTTCACCCTCCCCCGCTTATGCAGGGTGGTCTGTGCATAGGGACGCCTTCCCAAAGACACATGGCCAGCCCCCAAAGGAACAGAAAGGGGTCTTATTGTCTGCACGGACAAGGCGCAGAATGCCACGTGCCTCAAGTTAAGGGCACCTGGGCCCTTGATTCTGGCCAGCTTCCGAGATTCCTCCCTCCCCTCCCACCATCTGTCCACAAACGGAGGTCTGTCTGGTGGGTGAGTCATACTCTCTCTGAGGGGCTCAACGTGTGGGTCGCGGCCCGCTTGGGGGTCAAACAACCCTTTCACAGGGGTTGCCTGATTCATCACAATAGCAGAATGAGTTGTGAAGTAGCCACGAGAATAATATTATGGTCGAGGGGCACCACCACGTGAGGAAGGTTGAGAACCTTCTAGAGGGGGCCTCTCGATTCATAAATAGGCTCAGCAGAACGAACTCAAACAACTCCCTGCCATGGAGTTCATGCCGACACCCGGCGGTGACCCTACATGCCGCTGTGGAATAGAAAGCCTCGCTCGGCCTTCTTCCACAGACCAGCCGGTCATTTCCAACCGCTGGTCCTGTGAGCAGCAGCCCAGGTGAGTAGCAGCCCACCTTCTCAGGCAGAACAGTGGATCAGACCAGGTGGCTCCTTCCGGTGACTCTTGGGGTATGGGGTCAAGTTGAAGAATACTGACGTATCTGCCAGGTCGCTACATTAGGGACAGAAGGGGGATCGTCTTCCTGAATGTCTGAGCTAAATGAAAACTAGCTGTTCATCGCCACAATAAAGGGGTTGGCAAGAAGACAGGCACGCTCATGAGTTACTGGTGGGAAAATCCAGACCGAACATGTGCAGGCTAAGGCCACCTAGGCATGGGTGAAGCCAAACTGACACATGATGATGACATCACCCAGGCACTATTAAACGCAGCCAATAAGGTTGGTCAATACCCTCGACCACACCTCCCTGCCAATGGAGATAGGGAATAAAACCCAGCCTTGGGGGTTGAGCCCCGGGTGGCGTAGTAGTTGTGCGCGGGACTGTGGTCCACTGGGTTGGAGGTTCAAATCCAGCAGCAAGGCTGGGCCTCCTGCTCCCACCACCAGAGGGCAGTGAGGTCTGCATCCCCACCCCTACCCCCCCAAAAAAACCCCAGCCTTGGGCAGATTTTGGTTCTTCTGATCTTTGTGGTATGCTCTGTAAGGGGAGGGGAATCTATCCTCTTATTCCGGAATTCTTTTTTTAATAATTTTTTTTGTGTGTGTTTTTGTGTGGCATCACTGCCCTGCTGGAGGTAGGAAGCCCAGCCTTGCTCCTGGAGAGCTGCTGCAGGATTTGAACCATCAACCCTGTGGGCCGCAGTCCCGTGCACAACCACTACGCCACTGGGGCTCAGCCCTCGTGTGTACTTTTGAGACAGAAATATCTGACGCTCCCCTTGGATGACCAAAGTGCGCTGCCGCCGTGTGAATTCTTCCAGCATTGAGAAGCAGGAACTGAGATAGACCCCTCCAGAAGCCTAACGTTTTTTCCTATGCATGTTCAAACTGGGTGGCCTCGTCTAGCTAGGGCCATTCATCGCAGAAGCTCTTGGAGGGATTGCTACATCCAGTGGAGAATTTAGAGACTAGACGGGCAGATCACAGAGTATCAAGAGGAGGGCAAGGCTGCGGTGTGTCCTAAAGGGATATTGATTCAGGGTTCTAAGACCATACATCTTCATGGGAGCAGGCAGCTTCATTTCCTCCTGAGGAGTGGCTAGTGGGTTTGAACTTCCAACCTTCTGGTAAGCAGCTGAGATGCAATCCGTCACTGTGGCCCTTCTAGATGAAATTCCTTCTGTGGTGTATTACTTGGACTCTATGGTGATGGCGGTCATCCCTTCTGTATTATACTAATCAAACCATTCTGTTCTGGAAGAAATTCAGTCAGTGCTCCGTAGAGGCAAGGATGGCAAGATTTCCGCTTACATACTCCGGGCATATTTTCCGGAGATACCAGTCGCCGGACATCATGCGTGGTGAAGTGGAAAGGAGGCCAAACAGGGGAAGGCCCTTGACAAGATGTCTTGACAGTGGCTGCATCCACGGGCTTGGGCATGAGGATGATGGTCAAGGACCACGAAGTATCCGGCCCTGTTGTGGGTAGGGTTTTTGAGTTGACCTTGGGTGGGATTTGCCCACCGCCATGAAGTGATGCGGACTCATGAGGGCCCTCGCCATTCTTGTGAGTGGGTAATCCTACGGTATGGTACAAATCCAAGCCTCACGTGTGTCACCCAGCTTCGCACTGCGCGGTAGTGATCCCCTGGCATGCGTGGTTTCGTCTCTGTAAGTGACGCACGGGTTCTGTGACCTCATGCTGATGGTCTCCTTCCTCTGGGCTGAATTGTCTTTGTCCTGTGTAAGGCTTATTAGCTGTGTCTCCATAGATTACAGTTAAATCAGGGTCACTTGTCTCTTCTAGAACAAGATTTTTTTTCCTTTGGCATCACTGCCCTCAGGTGGTGGGAGGAGGAGGCCCAGCCTTTGCTCCGCGGAGCTGGAATCGAACCTCCATCCCAGTGGGCCGCGGTCCCGCGCACAACCACGACGCCACCGGGGCTCAGCCCTAGAACAAGATTTTAACCACAGACCTGCTACCACAATATATGTGGATCAGGGGTTCCCTCCCGAACAAAACCATACTAAAATATTACTTTAGAATCCCGTCATTCGGAACTTTTGGCTTGATGGCTCTGCGGGGTCGCTACAGAAAATACCGATCCAGGAGGATCCCCAATCGCGTCTTGTTTGACGCAGGAAGTGCGAGCGCGCGCGCTTTGCGGCAGGGCCGTAAAAGCACCCGGCGTTTTGCGACGGGGCCGTAAAGGCGCGCGGGCAGCATGGCGCTGTACGGGGCCGCGGCCGCCGTGCTGGCGGGTGTCGAGGGCCGCCAGGGCTCCGTCAAGGGACTGGTGTACGGCAGCCGCTTCCAGGTACGCAGCGAGGGGCCCGCGGGGGGGGGGGCGGGAACCGCGCCGCGGCGGGCGGGCTCCGGGCCGTGCGGACCGGCCCGACTCAGCGTCCGCTTCCGGCCGCGCGCAGAACGTGAAGCAGCTGTACGCGTTGGTGTGCGAGACGCAGCGCTACTCGGCCGTGCTGGACGCCGTCATCGCCAGCGCGGGCCTCCTCCGCGCCGAGAAGAAGCTGCGGCCGCACCTGGCCAAGGTGAGGGGCGGGGCGGGGGGCGGGGCGAGGGCGGGGGCGGGGCGAGGGAGGCCCCGCCCACAGCGCGGGACCGGCGGGTGGCGGCGTGCCTTCTGCCTGGTTTGCACCCTCCGTCCGCTCCGTGAGCCTGTGCGCCCGCCCTGCGTTGCAGCCCCGGGGACAGTTCCATCCTGCCCCGTAGGCCTGCGGCGAGTCCGAAGTGACCCGGGCAGTCGGTCTACACGGCAGGCAGGATCCCAGGCCCGACCCCAGTCCTGGCACTGGGGTTAGGAGTCAGCCCACACTTGGTGCCTTATTGAGACTGCAGCGCCCTGCTGCGTTCGCGTCGAGCCGCGTGCGCACGCGCGCACGGCCCCAAGTACTGAAGACGTTGACATAGACAGGGAGGTGCTACTGCAGACGGGGAGAGGTGGGGTGCAGTTCCAATCTCCGGTATGCCCCCACATGCAGGTGCGAACCTTGACAAGGAAATTGGCCCACCTCAGTTTCCCAAAACAAAGACTATACCCCCCAAACCATCAACTGTATGGGATCGAGTCAACTGCCCCTGTGGGTTTCCAAGAGAAAGCCCCGTCTTTCTTCCACCAAGCTGGCTTGCGGTTTCCAACTGCTGTGACCAGCCTGACATGTAACCGCCGTGCCACCAAGGCTCCTGCTTTGGCCCTAAGGCTTTGCTCAATGCCGGGGGTGGGGGGGGGTGGGGTGGTATTGCTTTCATCCTTCCCACTTGTCAGTGCTCCCCACTCTCCCCCAGGTACTTGTGTACGACTTGCTGCTGGGACGGGGCCTTCAAAGGGGTGGGGGCCGCTGGAAGCCGCTGCTGACGCGGCACCAGGCCCGGCTCAAGGCGGAATTGGCCCGGCTGAAGGTGCAGCGAGGGGTGAGCCGGAATGAGGACCTGCTGGAACTGGCATCCAGGCCTGGGCCCGGTGAGCTGGGACGTGTCCTGGGGTGGGGGCTGGCCATAGGGGTCCGCAGAGAGGAGGACCTTGCTGCTCACTGCCTGCTCACAGCCCCCCAGACGCCCCGTTTTGTGCGGGTGAACACGCTCAGGACCTGCGCTGGTGACGTCATTGATTATTTCAAGAGACAAGGGTTCTCGTACCAGGGACGGGCTTCCAGGTGAGCTGGACACCCTGCCTTCTCGACCCTCGTCCAGGGCTGTGTTGCGTTCACACTCACTCGCCGTGCCGGGAGCGGGGGACCCAGCACCCTGTGGGTTTGCATCCTGGTTCTCTCCATCTCGTGGGCATCCTGTCCAAGCTCCTTCTCTAGTTTCTACCTCCCCCCGGTGTATCCTGAGCCCCAGGCTGGAGTCCTCACTCCTCCCTCAGGTTCCCACGACATCTCCCGGAAATCATCACGGCAGATGTTACCCTGCCTTCCGCGTCTCCCTCCTGAGACTCTGCGCCCTCTGTGTAACCTCCCGGCTACCACGCTGACCCTTCTGCCTGCCCACAGCCGACCCGAGTCAGGCTGGAGGCTGCCCCCTCTCCTCTTGTGCTTTATGCTCTCAGCCTCGTTCTCAGATCCACTCCTCCGTTCTCCTCTCGGGCATGACCTCGCTCGAGGCGCTCGTCATTTCCCGCCGGCTTGGCAAAAGACTCCTGTCTGCGGGTCTCCCAGTGGGCAGACACCCTGGCTTCATCCGTGCCAGAGGTTGGCTGCAGGAAGCTTAACAACCAGCTCTGAGGCCGGCCCATCGGCTAGCACCATCCACAGCTGCTCCCCGCCCAGGACACTCCTCCACCCTGCCTGGGACTCACGCCCACCCACCTGCGTGACCCTGAGAAGTCACTTCTGGCTGCCCCTTCAACTGAAACCCAGACTCGTGGGGGTCAAGGCTGGCCGACTCACAGCGCTCCGCTCAGAGAGTAGACCTGCCCCTTTGAGTTTCCAAGGCGGAAGCAGCTGCCACCTTTCTTCGGTGGAGCAGCCAGGAGGTTTAAACCAAGCCTTTGGTTGGCAGGCAGCCACCGAGCTGTGCACCCCGGGCCACACAAGTGCCCCCTCCTGTCCTTCTCTTAGTCCCTCGGCACCGCAGGGCAGGGCAGTCGAGAAGGGCTTTCTTTGTTTGCACTGGAGTCCCAGCCCGGGCGCCCCATACGCTCTCAGGCCTGTTGTCTGCAGCACTCAGCTCCCTCGGACCAGTCTGGGGAGTCTGACCCTCAGCCCCACAGGTAGCTTCTCCTTCAGGAGTGGGCTCCCATCCCCCCTCCTCCCCGGCTCACCCGCTGCCTGTGGCTGTGCTGTGGTAGCTGTGGCTCCTGCTGGGGCCACGCTGTCTCCTAAGTGTTCGTCCTCACTGCAGCCATTGCAGAGGCATGGGGAGAGAGGGCCCACCCCTGCCCCGGCCCAGCCCCACCCGCTCGTTCCAAGTGGCCAGATGGGAAGCTGCCCCACCCAGCGGGCTGGAGAAACCATTTTCCTCACCGCTGGTCCTGCCACCTGCTTCGTCTCCCCACACCAAACCCCGGCCCGTGTCGGTGCCCACTCACAGCAGCCCTGTGCGCCAGGGCAGGGCCGCCGCGGGGGTTCCCAGGGAGTAGAGGGCCCCCTCTTTATCCTCTGGAGCAGCTCCTCGGATCCTACGAGGAGCTTTGACTAGGTGCTGCCACCTGTTTCCCCAAACCCCGGCCCCCGTGAGCGCGGCATGTGTTGGCCCCGTCTGGCCTGGAGGCACCGGCGCCCCGACTCCTGAGTTCTCTGTTCTCCCCCCCTTGCTCCTGCCCTCTCTCTGGGCAGCCTGGAGGACTTGAGGGCCCTCAAGGGGAAGCACTTCCTGCTGGACCCCTTACTGCCAGAGCTGCTGGTGTTCCCCGCACATACGGACCTGCACGAGCACCCGCTATACCAAGCCGGCCACCTCATCCTCCAAGACAAGGTAGAGGAGGCAGGTCCGAAGAAGAGGGGAGGCGGGGGCGTGGCAGGCCCGGGGAGGGCATGGGTCCACCCCACTGCTGCCCTCTGCTCTGCCAGGCCAGCTGCCTCCCAGCCATGCTGCTGGCCCCGCCGCCCGGCGCCCACGTCATCGATGCCTGTGCTGCCCCGGGCAACAAGACCAGCCACTTGGCTGCACTTCTCAAGAACCAGGGGTGAGTGCCGCCGCCGCCGCCATGCAGGGTGGGAGGGGACCCTGGATAGTCATCAAGGCCACAAGGAGTCATGGTCCTTAACACCTCCTCTTCAGCTTCGTAAGTTCTCGGGGATGACCACCCCACAGCTGGGGGAAGAGTCCCCAGGCCAGGCACCAACCGTGGACCTTGGGGACCATTTCAAAAATTTCCCTGTGCCCTGGCTTCACATCCGCCTTACTGTGTGGGACCGAGGGCGGAACAATTTAGGCACATGTGCTGCGGAAAAGAGCTCAGGTGGCCCTGCAGGTTAAGCGTTGGGTGCTGACTGCCAGGCCAGCCGTTCAAGCCCACCGGCAGCATCGAGGGAGAGAAGTGAGGCTGTCTGCTCCTGGAGATTGACAGCCTGGGAAATCCACAAACTGAAGCCAAACCCCCGGCATCAAGTTGTCTTTGACTCCTAGCGCCCCTGGAGGGCAGGGTAGAAGTGCTCCTGTGTGTGAGTCTCTAACCCTTCATGGGAGTAGAAAGCCCCCAGGGGAGCAGCTGGTGGCTTCAGACGCCTGACCTTTCCGATCGCAGCCCCGGCCGAGCTGATCTGGGGAAACCCCCAAGCTCACTGCCATGGAGTCGAACCCGACTGACGCCCAGGGACCCTGCAGGAGAGTATTGCTGCTCCTGTTTCCCCAGGAGCACCCGTCTCCGCCGCAGGAGGGAGCCTCGCTTTTCCAGCCAGAGCGTCTGGGGGGTTCTAGCTGTTGCCCTTGTGGGTAGAAGCTCACCATGCCGCCCACTTCCCCGCCAGGGGGCCCGGGGAGGGGAAGTAGCTGTTCTCTCAGGTGTTCTCTCCGGGCCCTGGGTGGGCCCTGGGCGGGCCACCCCCTCCCCACTGCCGCTCACCTCGCCCCTCCCCTCCCCTCCCCTCCCCTAGGAGGATCTTCGCCTTTGACTTGGATGCCAAGCGGCTGGCTGCAATGGCCACGCTGCTGGCCCGGGCTGGCGTCTCCTGCTGTGAGTTAGCGGAGAGAGACTTCCTGGCCGTCTCCCCGTCTGACCAGCGGTACCGTCAGGTCCAGTACATCCTGCTGGACCCTTCTTGCAGTGGTTCCGGTGAGAGGGGAGGAGCTGGGCCGAGGGCCTCAGTCCCCGAGGCTTAGCTGGGCCTAGCCAGCCGCAGTGTGGAGCCAGGCAGGCCGAGCGGCTGTGACAGCGCCTCTCTGCCCCGCAGGGATGGTGGCCCGGCAGCTGGAGGAGCCCGGAGCCGGCCCCCCAAGCAAGGAGCGCTTGCAGGCCCTGGCAGGGTTCCAGCAGCGAGCCCTGTGCCACGCCCTCACCTTCCCCGCCTTGCAGCGCCTGGTCTACTCCACGTGCTCCGTGTGCCAGGAGGAGAACGAGGACGTGGTGCAGGCGGCTTTGCAGAGGAGTCCCGGGGCCTTCAGGTAGGCAGGTAGGGCTTGGGCCCCCTCCTTGAGCATCGGGACCCTCAGGTAAGGCCTGGGTGGGCCAGTGGGCGGAGCCGCCCTTAACCCAGGAGTCCATGTTGTCTCCTTGCCAGGCTGGTGCCTGTCCTGCCCTCCTGGCCACACCGAGGCCTGGGCACCTTTCCGGGCGCCGAACACTGCCTCCGGGCGTCCCCCGAGACCACGCTCACTGGCGGCTTCTTCGTGGCGGTCCTGGAGCGGGTAGAGGTGTCAAGGTGAGGAAGGTGGGGTTCTGTTGAGCTGGCGCCCGAGGCTCTGGGCGCATCTAACCCCCACTCCACCTCCAGCTCGCTGTCTCCCACCGCGGCACCAGAACCAACAGCAGAGCCGCGGCCACAGACCGCAGTCTCGGCCCTCACAAGGAAGAGAAAGCGGCGGCCAGCGGCCAGAGCCAGTGTGCTGCCTGGCACGTAACCCGCGCACGCCCCACACGGAGCAGGCCCTGTGGAAGACCCTCTGAGGCCCCAGGAGGGCAGGCAGGCGCCCCGCCCCACCCCCAATCCAGAGAGAAGGCAGACTCGGCGTATGGTAGATCACAGTTTTTATTCATAATGACACAAGCAAGGGGGAAACTGCACAGTCACTAAAAATGTCGACTAGATTCAACATGACCCACGTCTGTGTCCTGGGGAACCCCAGCCTCCCACCCACTGCGCGCGCACACACACACACACACACACACCACCGTACACACAGCCATACTAGAGTAGGCCTTTCAGGGGTTTTCCTGGGCCAACTGTTCCATCTGTGGAAGGCTAGCACCACTTCTCACTTGGTACAGGTGGAAATGGAATTTCTAGAACATTCCCCTCCTTGCCTAATAGACTTGTGGGTCATGCAGGCCCTCCTTGGTTCTACACGAGCGGGTGGGGGGTGGGGGGGTCTTAGTTGTCAAGGAGAGAAAGCTACGGGCACCAGTCACACCGTGTACAAAATAAGATCCCTGTTGACCCCTGGCCCAGGAGACACTGCCAGGCCGCCTCCCTCCTACAGCACCGCAGAATGTGCGGCAGTTCTCCTTGCAGGCCCGCAGGGAGCCAACCTCGAAGGAATTTAAAAGGCAATTTAGCTTAAATACAAAAATAAATTTTTATTTAGTTAAAAAATGTTTAAATAGTCTTTCTTTTAATTTAGACACACACATCCACACTTCTCCCAGGGGCAGGGCAGCGAGGTTTGTGGGCCTAGGGGGTGGCTTTCGGAGCAGAGAAGTCGTAGGGGGCTGGGGGTGGGGCGGTATGAGTGCTTGGAGTAACCAGAGGGCTCTTCCTTCACTCAGGCAAGTGGGCAGCCCAGCAGGAGGCAGCCTCCCTGCACCATCTGGATACCCACCCCTGCAAGTTGGGGGTCGGCGAGCGCTTGGCAGCCAGCTGTGTTGCTGCGCCCCGCATTCCACTCCATCAGACAACCTCCGACCCTAGACCCGGGATGCCTGCCACGCCATCACACGCACAACCCGCTCCTCCTTCCCCTCCCTCAAGTGTGCTTCCAAGAGCAACAGCCGTCCAAGAGACAGACAGACACACACACACACAACCCCAGGTCGGCCAGGGCCCACGGAGAATGGGGTGGGGGAGGGTCGTGGGGGCACCCTGCCTGCTCCATGGCCTGAGGACACTGGGACCAGAGCCGTCCTCTCCCAGAGGACGGAGGCAGGCTCTCCCAGCTGGGCCACAGGGCTAACAGTCTCGAGCCACGAAGCATTTGGGCCTGCTGACAGACACGGGGCTCAGGCTCAGCAGGAGGGGTGGGGGGTGCTGCAGCACCGCCCATGGAGGCCCGCTAGGCTCCAGCTCCTGAGAGGAACAGGAGGGAGGGTGGGCGGGCACAGCAGCAAGATGGGCAAGCCAGCCTGGGACGGGGTGTGCGCCATGGACAGCCCAGCCAGCTTGGGCTTTTTGGGGGCTGTCCTGTCCCAGCAGGTGCCCTCCCCAGGCGTGCCGGGGCTGCTCACACACTAAGGAGTCAAGAACGCAATGGCAGCGTGTACAGATGTCTCTTTAGTTCTCCAGCCTCACGGCGGACCGGGTGTCAGCAGGGCACAGCTGCGCCCGTCGTCCTGGTCACTCCTCCCTCAATGCCAGAGGAGACAGGGCCAGGGGGGCGACCACCTTGGTGGTCAAGGCCAGTGGCCTGGGGCAGCTTCACGCTGCAGTAATAAAGGGGGTTGAGGCTCGCCCAGCAAGTGCCAGGTCCAGTGCGGGCAGGGATGGGGAGCGTAGGGGACAAGGGACAAAGGCTATTTCTTGCGGGTGTGCTGTCTTCGGGCCTGCAGTCGCTGCCGTGCCCCTGGGGTCTTGGGTCCTGCACCAATGGAAAAGGAAGGGGCCGCCGACCCTGGAAAGATGCAACAAGACTCGTCAGGGCACAGCTGGCCTCGACCTGCGCACACGGGACTTGAGCGCTGGGGTGGGCGGCCCCACTCTAGCCAGGCCCTCTTCTGGAGCCCAGAGGAGCTGCGACAAATGGGAACTGGAAGCCCCCCTGACATCAGCTGCAGGGCTCCTGTCCCCTGCTCAGCAGCCTGGCCTCCACAGGTAAGGACAGCTGGGAAGCGGGTACCCCAGCCCTCTGCTGAGTCGGCAAGCGGGTCACACTGGCAACAGAGACTTGCTGCTTACCAAACGGTCCGATGGCAGCAAAACCCTGGGTGGCTGTGGGGGCCGCCCCGAAAGAGAGGCCGCTGCCAGACGGGCCCACTCCCTGCGCAGGCGCGCTCTGCCCGAAGGTGGGCGTCGAAGTGCCTAGGAGGAGAGCACAGGGTGGGGAGTTGAGGCAGGGCACAAAGCAGGAACCTGGACTGGGGGGACAGGGTCGTGATGGCCTAGGTTGGTTGCTGGAGGCGGCGGCCTTGGAGGGCCCCTCTTAGGTCTCTCTTCCGCTCACTGCAAACCCCGCCACCCCCAAACCAGAGGCCTCCACATCTCCCCATGGCTACCTGGAGAGCCAGCCGCCGTCGAGCTTCCTCCACCCCAAGGGGACGCTGGCTGTGGCAACACTGCTTTGCCACTGGCCCCTCTACGTGCAGGGGCTTTGCCTTCTCACAGGCTGTGGGAAATCCTGCTCCCCAACGCTACTGCCCAACCAGTCCCTTCCCAGGCCAGGCCAGCTGACCTCACTACTGGCCCCTGCCCACTCGTGCCAGGACGAACGGTTGGCACCCATCGGTGGCTCCGTGGGAGAAGGCCAAGCTCTGCTCTGACACCGGGGCCAGTGCACCCGCCCTCTGCGATCACCGACCGACTGGATGGCAGGGACCTGCTTGGCACCCCTTTACTCAGAGGACACTGGTTTCTGTGCCCCCTCCCAGACAGTCCCGCCAAAACCACCCAGGGTTTCCCGGGTGCCCACTCCGTGTCGGCCTCCACCCCGACTCAAGCTGGCTGAGGGGCAGCCGGAGTGCTGGGTGCAGCCTGCTGAACTCCCTGCACGCTCCCCACAGGTGTCTTTCCCTGCCCAGGCTCATCCCCCCTCCCCCGTTTCCCAAACACTGAAAGCCGCCAGGGGCTCAACTCCCGAGGGCCACGTCTTTCTCTCGCTGTGGGCCTGCTCCTCCTCGTGCCCTCCATGCTGTTGAGCTCACTCGTGTCCGCAACCCCACGCCCAGATCCTTTTCCTCCGTGTCCCGCTGAAGCTGGCTCCTTCCCCCAAAAGCCCCTTTGCCCACCTCAACCCCGTAAGGCTCTCCCCAGCCCACGCTGCGTGGCTTCCCTGACAGCCTTGGCTCACCTCCAAACACGGGCTTGCTGTCCGGCGTACCGGGCACACTGAAGGCAAAGGGGGAGCTCTGGCTGGAGGTGCCCAGTGCATTCTGACTCAAGGTGCCCCCGAAAGGGGCGGCAGCACTGGTGGTCCCGCTCTGGCCCGCTCCGAAGTTGAATGCCCCGGGGTTGGTGCTGGTGCTCGCGGGGGCCACGGTGAGGCTGAATCCACTGCCCGCCGGGGCCGCGGACCCCCCAAACGCGAAGGGCGACGGAGCTGTGCTGCCCAGCAGGGAGCTGGCGGCCCCACTGCTGCTGGTCTGGGTGCTGCTGCCAAAGCTCGCGGCCGTGGTGGTGGTGGTGGTGGTGGCGGCCGCAGGGGCAGCCGCAGTGGCACCGAAGGAAAAGACAGGTGTGGTGCTGCCGAAGGCAGGCTGGGTGTGGGCGGGGCTGCCAAAGGTAGAGGCCGGGGGCTTCGGGCCACCAAAGGCTACAGGTGTGGCACTGCCGAAGGTGGGCTGGCCGGGGCTAGGGGCAGGGGCTGCACCCGCGGCCGGGGCCACTGAGTTCCCAAAACTGAACGAGCTGCCAAAGCTGGGGGCCAGGGCTGGCTTGGTGACTCCTGGCTGCTGTCCATCTGTGGCCCCAAAGGGGGACTGGGAGGTAGCTCCTGGGTATGAAGGGGGAGGGGGCTTGGAGCTGGCCCCAAAAGGAATGTTGAAGGCCGGGGCGGTGGTGGCTGTCAGGGCCGGCTGGCTCGTGGTCGAGGGGGCTGGGGTGGTGAGGCTGCTTCCAAAACCGCTGAAGCCGGTAGTCGTGGTGCTGCTGCTGCTGCTGGGGGCTGGCTGCCCAGCACCGGGAAGCGCCTGCCCGAAGGTGGTGGCCGTGGTGGAGGCAGGCACGGCAGAGGGCTTGCCAAATTGGAACATGGTGCTCGTGGCCGGGGCGAAGCTGGCCCCAGAGGCAGGGGATGCCCCGAAGAGGAAAGGCTGGGAAGCAGAGGGGGTGCTTGTCACAGCCGCCCCTCCACAGGGTCCCGTGCTGCCACTGAAGCTAAAGGTGGGCTTGGGGGCCTCGGCCGTGGTGGCGGGGGCTGCCGTGGAGGTGGGGCCGGGCAAGCTGGTGAAGAGAGGAGATGCTGTTTGCTTGAAGGAAAAAGGCGTCGCCGGGGACCCCGAGGTTGGTGGCCCTGTGACGCTGAAGATGGGCTTGAACGCAGGGGTCGAAGAGCTGGGCATGGCAGCGGGGGCTGGGCTGGAAGGTGCAGCAGTTGTGACGGAGGGGCCAGCGGGCAGGGGGTTCTCCTCACTCTTAGGTGGGACCCCAAAAACAGGCTTGAACAAGGGAGACGCTGAAGAGGCCTCCGGAGCTGCAGGGGGGTTGGAAGTTGGGGTGTTTAGCATTCCAAAGAGGATACTTGGCTTGGGGGTGGGGGGCGAGGTGGGTGGGGCAGGGGGTGGGGTGGATGTCT
>PVJH01042525.1:0-14283 GCA_004026705.1 Nesogale talazaci
GGGTGGCTGGACCAAAGGATGTGTCTCTTTTTGATGTGTTTCTTTTTAATTTTCTAATATTAACCCTAATCCTAACTCTAACCCTAACCCTAGCCCTAGCCCTAACCCTAACCCTAACCCTAGCCTTACCTGTACCCTTAACCCCTTTTTAATGTTTGTACAACTTTCCAAATTACTCTTTAAAAATGTGTTCAAGGGGCTGAGCCCTGGTGGTGTAGTGGTTGTGCGCGGGACTGTGACCCACTGGGATGGAGGTTCGATTCCAGCTCCACGGAGCAAAGGCTGGGCCTCCTACTCCCACCACCTGAGGTCAGTGATATTCCCCCCTCAAAAAAAATGTGTTCAAAGTAGTTTCTCACAACAGTGGGTGAAAAGATCTGTTCTCCCACATCTCCAACCAGTGGACTTTATCACCCTGGAAGATGCTTACAAACAATGATGTGGACATGTCCTACCTTAAAATGCTGACTTGGGTTGGGACAGAGGGAGGGCTGATGAAGAATGATGTGCTTTTCATGTTAGTTCTACGAAGACCAGGGGAAACAGCAGGCTGCCTGCTTTTGTTTCCAGAATGCTCCTTACAACCTTGGGTAGGACTGTGAGAAGACCTCACCACCAGAAAGACCTGTCTTAGCCTGGAATGCCTGTCTCTGGTGACCAGGAAAGGTGGAGAAACCACCAGGGATGGGCTTAATCTCCCTGCTTAGGAAACAACCATCCACTTATCCAACATCAGCTGTTCCCAGACACACCACATATTTCTTCTTGCCTCCATCCTGGACTGGTGCCCACGTCAACGTCTTAGGCCAGTTCCATCAGAACTGCATTGTGCTGACCTCTGAGCAGAGAATTATGTCCAGGAATGGGCTGACCTTAATGATTCTCAAGTCCCTGGGCAAAATGCTGTTTCAAGTCCACAGTTCTCTAACTAGGAATGGTGTCATCAAATGGCAATTAAGACACAGGTGGCAGCTTGGCTGGACCTGGACAAAGCTGCCAATGCTTGAGGACAACCCCAAGCAAGAAAGGAACCAGACAGAGTTTGGTAGGTCGAGAGAGGATTAAGGAACCCTGGTGGTGTAATGGTCACTCGTTGATGTTGCTAGCTACAGGGCAGCCATTCGAAACCACCAACTGCTCCAAGGGATAGAGATGAGGCTTTCTACTCCCTTCCAGATTTTAGTCTTGGAAACCCACAGGGTCATTCCACCCTGTCCTGTAAGGTCACGAGGAGTCAGAACGGACTTGATGTCAGTGAGTCGGGAGAGGAGTAAGGGCAGATTTGAATCTCTGCTACAGATTCATATCAGAGGTGCTAGAATCAACTTCCTCTCACAGGCTAAGAGCTCTACAAAGCAACAACTACGTCTATTTTTTTGTTCACTGTCATTTCCCACAAGCCCTGGAACAGGGTCTGGCATATCGTAGGTGCACAGCAAAAAAAAAAAAAAAATTGTGGAATAAAAGTTCTGAATCGTAGGGAGGACTAATCTCTGAAGAGCATCCATAGACCCACCATCCACAGGGAGCCCCAAGTTCAGAACTCTTGAATGAAAAGGGACGCTTTCCTCCAGGATAGCTGTTCTCAACCTGTGGGTCATGACCCCTTTGGAGTCGAATGACCCTTTCACAGGCGCCATCATGCTTATAACTGTAGCAAAATTACAGTGATAAAGAAGCAACGAAAATATTGTTAAGGTTGAGGGGGGACGTCCACCACAATGAGGGACTGTGTTAAAGGTTGAGTACCATTGCTCCAAGATGTGCTAATGCCCAATTGAAACTGCTTACTTCAGATTAAGAATGAAGCATTTGTTAGTCGGTGCTTACTCTGTTTCTCAGGCAATCTGCTTCTGGGTGCGAAAGAGAGTGGAGAGACTGTTCCAGATGGGAAATTCTCCAAAGCTGGGGAAGTGGGGCTGATTTTCAGCATTCCTGGCCCACCCTGCAGTGGACTCACCCCACAGGGGCTCCCCACAAGAGTACCATGGGGCCGTTGGGGATTATTTCCCACCACCCAGGGTAACTCGGTGTCAGGCACAGGGCCCTGGATCCTTCTCCTTCATTGTCTCTAATCCCAGTAGCCTTGAAAGGAACATGTTTAAGCCCCTGTGAATTCCTCTTGACATTTATAAACCACAGAGGAGACAAGGTTGATCAAGGAAACACAGAGCAACGGCTAATTTCTCTCTGAGTCTGGCCGCTGCCTCATCTGTCCTGTCAGCTCCAGGGTCGAGCCTGGTGTCTGACACGTGGCAGGTCCTAAAGAAGTCACTGTGGCATGCTGAGTGAACGAACAGCTCTCAATCTAGTCATTGACTTTGCCCCAACTGTGCGCTGCTAATTCAACACTCTCCACCCCCATTCCATGGGAGAAAGACAAGGCTGTCTGCTCCCACAAGGATGTCCCATTTCAGAACTCTTACATAGAATTGAGATAAATCAGAATCAATTCGGAATCAATTGTGGTCTGAGTCAGTTCCTGGGATGGTGCAAATGGCTTATACGTTTCACTGCTTGCATTGAAAGGCTGGCAGTTCAAATCCACTTCGGAGGGTCCTCAGAGGAAAGGCAGGGCCATTGTGCTAGGGGAGAAGGGCCCAGACATCTAAACATAAACAAGAGTCATCCCAGTAATAAGCCTTAAACAGGACAAAGACAGAACACAGATAATCATACAGATGAGGAAAGCCAACAGCATGCAGTTGGTGGAGTCCAGAGAATCATAATCATGGAGTTCACTACCTGCTAGAGAACAAAAGGAATCATCAAACACATCGATGATGCGTGAGGCTATGATGGGTGACAGGTGCCAGCCATCACTGTGGAAGCCAGGACTACAGAATTGGGGAGACAGGGCTGGGATGGGGCCACATCCCTAATTACAGGTTTGAAACATGTACAGGACTGGTTCTGGGCCTGTGACCATCTACCAACCTGGTGGCTGGAGTATGACTCATGATCAGGTGGGGCTTTGAATCACAAGCACCTGGTAACCATAAGACAACACCAAGCTTCCAACCTTTACCTTTGCTTAGATAATACTGTCTGATTAGCGACTTGGGTCAATGCCCAGGCAAACTCCCAGGCAAGTTCTCTGTGTTCCCACCGTCCGTCTCCATACCAGTTCATCTGCCTTCGGGCATGCTCTTCCCGAGGGCTGCATGGCCGGTTTCATGGTCAGCAGGCACCAACTGGGAAGTCCCATACAGAACTCAGATGGTAAGTGATCTAGTGTCAGGACTCAAAACAGTGTCAAGGTTCCCACTGCAGACTGCAACCACCCACAAACCAAGTGCCTTAGAACTTAAGCTCCAGTGGACAACCTGCTTCTAAAACAGCACCCAGTGAAGAACCGATGGAGCAAAGTTCTGCTTCAGTGAAAATCAACTCGATGGCATTTAAAAAAAAAAAGTGCTGAGCATCTCTGAGGCTGCGATCATCTTCCGAGAGCCCCTGCTTAAAGAGCACCATAAATACACGGCAGGGGTCCATTTCTGCATCAGCAGAGCTGGACAGGGATGTGCTCCCCCTGCAACACAGACCACACCAGCATGCCCTCTTGGTAGCCTGGACCAGCCGAAAAAGTCATCACTGAAAAGATCTGCCGTCCCTGGCTCAAGCTGGGGAGTCTGGCCTATAAGCTGTCATCATTTGACTCCCGTGAGATTTCTAGGAAATCGGAGTTCACACAAAAGTTTTCTAGGTTGCAGATGGACAAATAAATCCAAATATTCTTCTTCCTGGGTGAAGCTAGTTAGGGAATGTCAACCACACTAACTGGCTGACAAAGTGGATTTGATTTGGGCCTGTAGCTATTTGAGATCATCAACCTTTTTTTCTCTGACAGTCCTTTTTTAAAACGAGGCATTCTGAACAGAGACCAAAGAAAAGATTTTTGCTATTGTCTGGCGAGATAGGTCAGGAAAGCTAGTTTTTCTCTCAGGATTATTTTTTCTTCTTCTTCTTCTTTTTTTTTTTTTTGGTTCTGTCCATTCTGAGTGATTGCGCAGTGATGAAGTGTTGCTAAGCAACACTTCACCTCTCTCTTCAAAACCAAGCAAGCTCACCATCACTTAGCAACAACACTGCTGCCCGGTTTTGACTCACAATGATAAACAGAACCATGGCAGAGTGTTTTCTGATGGGCCTGTCTTAGCTTCCCAGTGCTGCTGTAGTAGAGAAGAAAGGTCACGTAAGTGGTTCAAAAGAACACATTTATTTTCTCCCAGCTCATGAGGGTAAAAGTCTGAACTCAGGAGTGGTCCTGGGGGCAGCTCCTTCTTTGTCTGCTTTCGCACTCCAGCACTCTCTGGAGCTTTGGGGTTGGTAGAGTCATTTGCCACCCTCATTAGGCAAGACTTCCAGCTGGAATGCCCTCTCCCTGTTTGTGTCGAATCTGCACTTTGCACAACTCAGAAATGATTAGGTATGCAGTACACCTTACCCTGGTACGGCCTGATTAACATTAAAAAAAAAGGCCTATTCTCAAATGGGATTATATCCATCAGTACAGGAATTTGGATCCCAACACATATTTGGGGACTCACAACCCAACCCCTAGCCGGGCCTACACCACTCTTCCTTTCTCTTTCCAGGGACTTGCTCTTTCAATAAGAAGGTTCTGGCACTGACTCTGCCCCAGATCTGTCTGGAAGAAGGGCTCTTTGGAAGCAAGGATGGTGGGACTTTGGGCATGGTATCAGGAGAGCCCATCCCTGCAAAGTGACGTCATGCCTGTGGAAGTAGAGCATCTGCAAGAGGAAGAAAGACTGTCAGTGGCTGCAACGAATGATAGGCTCAATCATCACAACTGCGAGGCTGGCATGGACCCAGGCCGTGGTTGGATCTGTGGTAACATAGGTTCGTCATGCGTCAGTCAAAACTTACTGGGCAGCACCAGTAACAACAGTGACAACTTGATTCCTTACAGAGCTAAAACAATGAGGCCTCTGCCTTCAGGGAGAGGAGAGTCTAGTTTGAGAGAAAGCTATGGAAACAGATTATGACACTAGAATGCCATCATCACTGGTGTACAGACATAGAGAACTGCATCCTCTAGAACAATGGGCACCAGAATTCTTCACAAGGAGGGAACTGTCTCTATTCGATAAACTTCTCGAGTAGGATGTCATCCCTGAAGATGTTGTCAAGGAGTAGGACTGGACATTTTGGAAGAGGAAGAGAAGGCGAGGAAGCTATGAGAAATTCTGGCTGGAGGAGAATTTAAAATGCATGATATGTGGACAAAATGCCAATGCAAGTATCTAAAAAATGATTCATGTGGATTTAAAGTCGTTTCCCATGCCCTTAAACAGTTAGCAAATATTATGCTACTCCCAATAGCTTTCTGTTTACTGTGACTTGGAAGGAGATGCTCGAAGAGAAGGGCTCTAGCTCTTGCTTGGGTTGATGGCAGGGACAAGATCAAGGATCACTGAGACACTGTAAAGATAAGACGCTGGAAGCTGGTGCACCAGAGTCCTTGGGAATACAGAGTTCCTCCTCCTGTAAACTCAGAGAACTCTTGCAAAGGATGCTGACTTCCACACTCCATGAAACTGTGACAGGGTCGGAGTCAGACCTGCAATGGAGTTGAGGCTACAGGCACCACGAGGGCCGTCCTGCAGTGGAGGCGAGGAGAAGACTGTTCATTCTCTAGGAGAGCCAGGCAAGGGACACAGTGGAGGTGACTCCTAGCTAGCTTCCAGAGAAGGAGGTGCTGGGGAGTTGCTGATGAGAAAGGGCAGGAGCTAAGCAGAAGGGAGCAAGGACCTGGACCATCTACGAATTGGCATCCCTAATCTTGGAAAGCAGTATACATTTTCCTCCTAGGAGAACATTGAACAGCTCACTCTGAGTTAGTGCACCCAGTGGCGTCCGCTGGGAAGGTTCTCTGTGGTCACAGTGAATTTTTTCCTAAGAGAAGTTCTGCTCCAACCTCATTAGTGTGATGGTCGATCTAAGAGAATAGTGTTTAGCTGTGAAATTTTGTTTCCTGCTTGAGAAAAATGCCATAGAAACTATTGTGATGTTGGACACAGCTTATAAGAACAACTATGGGAAAAACCTCAAATGTGTGAGTGGTTTTCTTGCTTCAAAAAAGGTGAAATGTTGATTGATGACAAACCTCGTTCTGGATGTCCTTCAACTTTCCAAAGGAATGAAAATGTGAACACTTAGTGCATTTGGCATTTGTTCCACCAGGTCAGATGGTTAATCAACGCTTTCTATTTAGAGGTTCTGAAAATAGTAGATAACAATGTGCAACAAAAAAAGACCTGATTTGTGGCAGACAGGAGATTGGTTTTGCCACCAGGACAATGTACCTGCTCACACAACTATCTCAGTGTGCTAGTTTTCTTTTTTTTTTGCAAAAAAAAGCATGCCTCTCATGTCCTATGTAACTTACTCACCTGACCTCACTTCAAGTGACTTCTTTATGCTTCCAAGAATGCAAAAGAACCTGAAAGCAGTGATTTGGTGACATAAGGAAGGTGACGCAAAAAAGGGGAGGTGTTGTCAGCCATACAAACAGATGAGTTTGAAAAATGTTCCCAAGAATGGAATTGCAGATTTGACAAATGTATTAAATGTAAAGAAGAGTACTTTTAAGATGGTTAGGTTGTTTTTTTAAAAAAAAATTTAAGTATATATCTTTGAAAAAATAATTCTGGAGATTTTTTTTGGGGGGGGGGGTTCCTCCTCAAATGTATAAGAGAGAGCTTTATATCAAAAGAGTAATTGTACATTAAGAAAATAACCCAGCCTAGTCCAGATCAAGTTCATAAATCTGATATCAGCCCATAAGCCTGGTACTAGTCCAAAAAGCCCTCTTCAAACTCATGGTGCACTTGCAGTGATGCAAACGGCTGGAAGATCACAGGCCGGTGGGCACAAAGTCCTGTAGATCCAGTGGCAGTGAAAGGAACTCCAGGGTTCTTGAAGGACTTAGGGTGGCTTCATGTGATTTATCAGCAGGATGGTAAAAGCAGGGAGAAACAGAGAGAGAGAGAGAGAGAGAGAGAGAGAGAGAGAGCAGCTGGCCTACAGTGAGTCATATATGTGGGTTACCTTCCAATTAAGGTGTGACATGATTGACAGGCTATACTCCACCCACATGTTCTTATGGTAGCCATGTTGGCACAAAAAGCCTAACCATCACACTGGTCTTATCTACCTTTAACATGGTCAGAAATAGATGATTGGTACATGCTGGATGAAAAAAGATAGACACATAGATAGATAGACAACTAAGCTAAACCCATTACAGTCTAGAAGAAAGCCTCTCAAGGAATAATCTCAGCTGTCAGAGGGAAATCAGATGCGAATGCAGTAAGCACTGGAGGGCTGGCAGCACAATTCAACTAGACAAACTGCTCTCTCCTTCCTCATTCAGATTTTAGAAGCATTTGTATTATTGCTGAGTTTTTACAAACATTTATTGACATCATTTTACCCTACAATTCAATAGTTCATTTGTGTGGAGAAGACAAGTGTATGATCACTTATCGGCCTTTGGTCTATTCCTTACAATAAGATCAAGTGTGTGGAGAAGAAGGGTAAGGTCTTGACAAAAATCAGTTTTAGAACATTTTCTTCTTCCTCGGACTTGTTTTTAGTGTAACTATTTTCTTTGTGACAAAAATATACACAACAAAACATTCTCCAATTCAGTCGCCTCTGCCTTTATAATTCAGTGCCATTGATTATTTTTCTGTTTTCTGTTTTCAACCATTGTTGAAATCTTTTCCCAAAGTATGGGATGCTTCATGAGTTTGTAATCATCCTTGTGCAAGGGCCACAAAAATCTTCTCCATATCATTCCAATTTTAGTACATGTACTGTCGAACCGAGCCTGGATTTGTGTTAATATCTTGCTTGCTTCTATAGTTTTGTGAGAGAGAAAAACAAACAAACAAGCTTACTTTCCTTTAGAAAGTAAAGGTGAATAAGACCTCATTTAGTTGGAATTTCCTGAGCCTGCAGGAGCATGTCAGTTTTACTGCTTTGTTTCTGACTCCCCTAAGCTCAGAGAGAAAAGGGTTTTTCTTAAGTTGTAGTGCTGAATCCATAAAAAATGTGCTTGATACTATTGAACAAGCCAGCCCCTGGGGACGGGGTGTGTTCCATGTGTCTGCACATGTCTGTCTGTGGACTCCCTGCTTCTGTTGTAATCAAAGTGCACCAAGTGAAGTCCTGTATTTAGGCGAACACTATGGGAAAATTCCTGAAGAGAAAGGGAGAGGGGGAGAGAAACGGACACAGAAAAAGATAGAGACAGGACAGAAAGAGAGTGAGAGAACTTGAACAGACAGTATGGTAGAGGGTGACAGTGTTGGAAAAGGTCGTTCTTTAAGTGTTAATGAAGATGATAGTGAGGCACTGGACTCTCCTTTCCACCCATAACTTCCATTTGGATACATTGGGAAATGCCAAGATGGCAGGGTTTACCACCACACGAATAGATCAGTGACTCAGAGAGGGAGGAGGCCCATAGGGGAGTCAGGTAGGGGGAGGTGATGGTGTGTTGTTTGGGTGCTTTCAACTTGTTGGAAAAGCTCTCTTTTGAGTACTGCAAACATAAAGCGAGACTATAATGAATATTAAAGAACCCCAGTGGAACCTTGGAGGCAAAGTGGTTATGCATTGTGTTGTAATCACAAGATCAGCAGTTTGAAACCACTACCCTCTCCAGGGAGAAAGATGGGGCTTTCTTCTTCCATAAAGATTGATGGCCTTGGAAACCCAAAGAAGCAGTTCCACCCTGTCCTACAGAGCAGCCATGGGTCGGCACTGACTCTGCGGAAGTCAATTTGCTTGGCTGGTTGGTTGGTTGACTTGGTGGTACGTGGGTTTTGTGTTGAGTTATTAGCTGTAAGGTCAGCAGTTGGGATCCCCCAGCCACTCTGGAGGACAAAAATGAGGTTGCCTGCTCCCCTATAAAGCTTTACCTTCTCAGGAAGTGTACAGAACAGTTCCACACAGTCTAGACGGCAGTGATTTCCCTTTGGCGGTGAATATTAAATAAAAAGAACTACCTTGCATGAAGGATTTCTAGAGAAAATACATGCATGGGTGAGTTAGGAGAATAAATCCAAAGCTCACTGGCTGTCCCGTCTCAGTGATCCACATACAGCCCATTTGCCCTGCAGGAACCACGCAGTTCGTTTTGCGGCAAAGCTTCAACAGTAACTTTGCTGTAGATCATGGGCTGGACCACAGGAGTGGCCAGCCTGTGATTGATTGACTCCAGAATCTTCCAACAGATTCCACCTTCAGCAAAGCGAGGTGGTGCATCAAGGAAGGAGGCCTGGGATTAATGATGGGTTCTTGAGTGACTACCATGTTCTTCCCACAGTCTGGCCTCTGCAAATCCTGAACTCTGTGCTGTCAGTCACTGAGAAGGATGTGTCAATGGGGAATTGTTCACACCAACTGATCCATTAAATCAGAATGATGAGTTACTGATTTACAGAAACAGAGTAGATCTATCATCCATGGGTCTTGCCCAAGAGCTTCATGAAATTGTTCTTCGACTGTCAAGATAACCGCTAGATATTCTCCAGTATCAGAAGAAACCAGCCACGAAGAATTCTCTTAAAAATCTAGTTCAAAATGAAGTCCAGTGAAGAGATGAATCGAAATTTTAAAAATGAAAAAGAATCCATGTTTTTTTAAAAAAAGATGGTAAAGAAAGATAATGTCACTTATGCCAAGAATTGAGACTATAATCTATTGAAACCACTGTTTCAGAATAAAGTGTAAGTAGTAAAATCTCCCAGCTTCAAACTAGTAAACAAGAGGTTGGGAGAGTGAAGGGTGGAAGAGGAAATACAGGTGTAAGAAAGTTAATTTCCTCATATTCCATAATAGGGCATTTGTAGCTAATATCCAAACTTAAAGCACATTTTAAAATAAGTATTAGTTGTCACTTATCAATTCTGGCTGATGGCAACCCCACATGTATCAGAGGAGAACAGTTGTCCATGTGTGTTGGTTTTTTAATCCATATGAATGTTTTTTGTTTTCCATTTCAGGAGTAGACCACCAAAGCCTTTCTTCCTGTGGGTAGTGCCTATGGGTGGACTCAAAATCCCAACCTATCAGGTAGCAGGTTGGGAGTTTAAGAGCATTAAGTGTTTGCACTACCAAGGATGCCCTTAAAATAATGACCCAAACCCACCAAACTCACGACCTTGGAGTCTACTCTGACTCACAGAGAGCCTGTAGGAGAGTGTTGAATTGAGCACTACCCAGGCTTCTCCTTAAAGTATCTACTATCTGTTCATGCTTTCCGTTTGCCTTTTCCTTTAACTTTTGCAGGCTATTTTAGACATTTGTATTTTTTTTTTACTGTGAGGAAACATTTTTCTGGGGTTCAACCATTTCTTCAGTTTTACTGATTAGATGACATGACTCAGCTGTGTGATTATTTTTCTTTCTGCTGAATATATAATGAGCCATAGAATCTCATGACCAGCAAAAAGAAGAGCCAAAAGCAACAAGCATCTTTTGGACCCCAAGATCTCTGTGCCTTGATCTCCCTTGATCCAGGAGACACATTCGGCCCCAGAGTTGGGGCAGAAGAACTAAGAGGTGGTGCATGAGACAGAACAATGGACTTCTCAGCCCACAGAGCAAGTAAAGTCGCCAGGAAGCCAGCTTGTGGAGTGTGGTGCCTCTGAACACTTTCTTGGGGAAGCTGGGTTGGCTGACTCAGAGTTAGAGAGTTGAGTGCCTTTGGATAGATGCTTATACCAGAGTGGCATAGCCTTTGGGTATTTATTGGCAGCCCCCTTCCCCCTCAAAGAACTTTTCAGCATTGCTTGAGCAAGGCAGAGGCCAGACCAAGATGTTGATCTGTATGATGTGACATGACATGACATACAGGCATGACAGCAGGCACAGCAGAGAAGAAACTATCCTAATTCATGGGTTTCTTATTTGAATTATCACCTGTTCACTTCTGTAATAAACCCCATAATTACAAGCACCATCTGTGAGTTTGGGGCAGCCACTGCAGTGAACTATTTATTGAACCCAGTCACAGAATGTGCCTTGGGAGAGACTGTTGGTGTCAGAATAAGGCAGAAGGAATAGAACGTGGAGACAGGTCTGACCTCTGCCTTGTGGTAACCATCCTCGGGTGGGGGTGATGTCAGATGTGACCTTTTTGCCATTTTTTCAAGGTGTTAAATGAAAGGAAAAGGCAGAGCTATCATATGATGTCAGAAGTCAGGATATTTGACGAAGAAAGAACGCAGTTCATTTGAACTCATGCAGGAGGCTAAGTGGTCATCCAGGATGCTGCTAATGTTCTATTTCCTGCCCTGATGGGCATTATACAGACGTGCTTACTTTGTGATAACTCATCAAGGTTACAATCCTGAATGGTGCCCTTTCAGCTTATATACTATACTTCAACCAAAGTTTATTCATAATACAAATTAGATTTTAAAAAATGTGTACCGGTTGTGACCTATCTCTACGTCTATATTTCTATCAAAATATCTCCATGAAGATCTTCAATAAATATTAAGGAAGGTTATGTTGGGTGGGGACATTGGGATGATGGAAATTTTTGTTTCTTTATTGCTTGACTTTCTGTATTACAGTCATCATTTCTTTACAAATTCTGGGAACGCACTTGGCTACAAAGTCAAAAGAACTGATGTACTGGGAAATTACTACCATCAACACAATCCAGCTTGTAACAACCCTCTAGGATTAGAACTGTCCCACAGAGTTTCCTAAACAGTTATCTTTGAGGAAGCAGATTGCCTCATCTTTCTCCTGTGGAGCAGAGGGTGGGCTTGAACCACTGACCTTTCAGCAGCAGCTAACCACCTAACAACTGCACCACCAGGGCTCCTTACTTAATGGGAAGGATGGTCTAAAACCAAGGTAGGTTAGAAGAGCAATAAACGCAATCAGGACTGCCCAGCAACAGAACAGAAGACTCTGCTTTTCAAAATATCCATCTCCTTGCTGTGAAAGTACTCAAGCCAAAGAAGATGAAGCATTGTCTTTGGGGAATTCTCTGCTGCGCAAACTTCCCACTCTCAGAAGTGATGAGTCGATGAGTCCCTGGCCGTGTTGGGGGTTGGCCGCTGTCCCAGCACTTGGGAGGCACTTCATTCTCCTCAGAGCACCTCCCCGCCGCCAGCTGAAGGTGGGGCTTTTTCTGGAAATGATTTCTAGACATGCCTGCTCCCTTCGCTGACATGCGGGTTCTTGTTAATTGCGAGAACAGAGGCTGTTCCCTTTCATTTGAGAGTTTGGCAGCTTTCCTCCCTCTTGGCTCAGTCTGGACTAAATTTGGGACCCTTCTCACGTAGTGTGTGTAGGTCTTTAAATTCTGTAGTCTTTTTGAGCCCACATTTCACTTTCCCCCTCCTACCATAGTTGTAACTTTCAGAATCATCCCATGTGTTCGCTGCGTCGTAGGTAAAGGGTGTGACTTAAGGAGTCCTGGTGGTGTCATGGTCATGTATTGAGCTGCTAACTCCAGGCTCAGCAGTTTGAAACCACCAGTGGCTCAGCGGGACAAAGCTGAAGCTTTCTATTCCCATAAAGAGTTACCGTCTTAGAACCCCCTGGGATGGTTCTTTCTCCCTTGTCCTGTAGGGTCACTAGGACTCTGGTCAACTCCATGGCAGGGAGTTTGGTTTTGAAATTTTGATGAGTAAAGCATTCATCAAAGGGAGAAAGATGTGCCGGGCTGCTTCTATAAAGATTAAAGCCATAGAAACACCATGGGTTGAGTCTACTGTGCCCTCTAGGGTTGTCAAGAGTGCAGAGCAACTCAGTGGCAATGGGTGTCATTTTTTTGCAGCTTGGTTACTGTGTTTAGGTGTCACGTGGCAGATTCTAATGCAGAGCCATCAAAGCGACAGGAGAGAACTGTCCCACAGAGATATTTTGAGCCCAAGTGCCCTGATGGGTTGTAAGTTGGCCTGGTAACCCCAAAATCCGCAGTAGGAAAACATCATATTTGCGGGGGGGCGGGGGGGGGCGGGATGAGGCATTCTGTTCCCGTAGTCTGGGAAACAGAGGCAATCCAAGGGTGTCCGATAGGCTTGCTTTGAGTCAGAGTCAACCTCAGGGCAATAAGTTTGGTTTGGGCTTTTATTTTGACAGAAGCAGGTCACCAGGTGAATGCAGGGGAGAGACTACGTGTGCAAAGATCATACACAAAGTGCCGGGAGCACCTGGAAGAGGAAGTAAATCAGGTGTGTGGTGATCGGGAAAGATTTTGAGCTGGGCTTTGATCAATGAGTAAGATCTTGATAGAATGACTAGTGGCCAATCTGGTCATTTCAAAGGGAAACAACTCATACTTAAGGAAAGGGGCATTGTCTGGGTGTGAGAGAGAAGAGGATAGTGGGGAAGGGGGAGGCAGGAGAGGAAAGGGTTTTTGAAGAGCATGCTAAGAAATTTTGGTAAATTCCAGAGATGGTGGATAGGCACTTACCATCAAGGGATGTTTTATATCTATATTTTGGAAAAGTAACTCTTGTGCTAGTATAGATGCTATGCTTAGGAACTGGACTAGAAGCAGAAAGACAGTACTGGAGCCCTGGTGGAATAGTTGTTACTCGAAGCCCCCACCACACAAGGGAGAGGGATGTGTCTTTCTGCTCGTGTGCAGAGTGACAGTCTCAGAAATCCACAGAGGCCCTTCTACCGTGTCTTGTGGGGCCACTCTGGTCAGCATCAACTTGACAGCAGTGAGGTTTGAGCTTCCCATTAGCATCAGAGAGGTAGACATATGATTTGCTAGACTTGGTGAGAGGCAGTGGGAATGGGAAAGAGAAGACACATTTCAGAGGTTGCTCACAGGAAACACTTTAGATAGCATCCTCTAATAATCAGGAAGCAGCCCTGGTGGCGCAGTGGTGGTGACACACTCAGCTGTCAATCAAAAGGTTAGCAGTTCAAATCCACAGCCAGAGTTTGGGGGAAAGGTCCGCCCTCAAGGTCTTTCCAAGTCTAAATTCACTCCGTAGCAGCGGGTGGCTTAAGAAAGATGTCAATATTGGATTAGACGCATAAGACATTTATTTAGGGGAAGATGTGGGAAGGGTAAAGGGGAGAAACCAGGGAGGTTCAATACACAACGTGGGTCTGCCGCATGTGAAGGAGGGCTAGGAAGGAGAGTTTTTCAGACTCCACACAGGTCTGAGAATGGTTCTGCCTGGTGAGAGGCCAGGGGTCAACGTCACCTTTTAAAGTAATCCTAATCTCCTAAGGTCATACCTCCCTTATGTGCTTAGCCAG
>PVJH01042526.1:0-14232 GCA_004026705.1 Nesogale talazaci
TATACTTTGGATATGTTATCAGAAGATCTCAGCTTATCATAATGGGGCAAAGTGGAGGGTCAGTGAAAAGGAGGAAACCTTCCACTAGATGAATTGCTGCGGCAATTGTCACAACAGGTTCAGATATAACAATGATGTGGATGATGCCAGACTGGTCAGTGTTTCCTTCTGTTGTACTAGAAATAGACTCAAAAGCACCTCACAATAAGTCATTGCACACTCAAAGATATGTAACCAAGAAAACAGGAAGTTAATTGTGATAAGTATTTAGTAGTACAGAAATGAACCAAATGTTCATATTAAGAGAAGGAATTTTTTTTTAATTTTTGGCATCACTGCCCTCTGGTGGGAGTGGGAGGCCCAACCTTGCTCCTGGAGAGCTGCTGCTGAATTTGAACCGCCAATCCTGTTGGGCTGCAGTCCCACACTACGCCACTAGGTCTCAACTGAGAAGGAATTATTAAAATAACTTAACTGCCATACAATTAAACCCAAATTATTATATATTTATTTTTATCAGTGAATTTTTCTAAGGACAAAGTCTATATATTTTTTTTGTTTTTTTGGGGGCATCACTGCCCTCAGGTTGTGGGAGTAGGAGGCCCAGCCTTTGCTCCGTGGAGCTGGAATCGAATCTCCATCCCAGTGGGCCGCAGTCCCGCGCACAACCACTACGCTACCGGGGCTCAGCCAGTCTATACTTTTTTTGTCCCTTCCCCTTCCCCTAAAGTCTATAATTATATGAGACATTTCAGAAATGTACATGGCTGACAAGTTTTTTTTTTTTTTGTAGTATCAGTGCCCTGGTGGGAATAGGAAGCCCAGCCATGCTCCAGGAGAGGTGCTGCTGGATTTGAACTGCCAACCCTGTGGGCTGCAGTCCCACACACAACCACTATACCACCAGGGCTGAGCCAAGGTTTTAACCCTAAAACTGGAAATGATCTTCAAGAGAAGTTTATCTAAAAATAATTTCCTGTGTTATGTAAAACATTTAAGCTTATGATAGACATTTATAAGTGGTTTTTTTCAAAGTTTATATTTAACATATAAACAAGTCGAGTGAGCGCTCGGCTTGCAGCAATCATAGATATATAAACAAGTCATTTAGTGGAGAAAGGCAAATGATAAAGTTACAATGATTAAACTGTTGACTGTGGACAAAGATTACTCGATTTTAAAGTGTCCCTTATCTCAATTGTGCTCATTCACTGGATGATCTGAATTTTGAAAGTACCTCATGTTGCTGAACTGTAACAAAAGAATATATGACATTTGCTAGGCTTATTTATTTCACTCACATTGATATTAATGCTGCTTCCTGCCATTTTTCTAGGCTGTTCCCTTGGCTTTTATAATGAATAAAGCTCTCCTTCTAGCTCTCTAGGAAAAAAAAATGCTTTAAATTAAAATACAGTAAGTTATGATATACATGATGACATGAGAGGCCCTGGTAACATTGTGTGTTAAACGTTTGACTGATAACCAACAAGGCCAGCAGTTGGACCCACCAGCCATCCTCTACAAGAAAGAAGTATCTTCTTTAGTGAAGTTGTACAGCCTGGGAGACTCGAGCAGTTCTGCTCTGTTCGGCTGGCTATGAGATGCAATAGACTCAATCAATGTCAATGAAGGGGCTTCAAAAAGTTTGTGGACATTTTCCACTGTATTTTCATTCCATTTTAAAATTCCTGAGGTTGGAATTACATATGTCTGTTGAAAAAACCTTGAGTGATAATGCTGAAGATAAAAAGTACTTATGATCAAAAAAAAAAAAAAAAAGGGCTGAGCCCCGGTGGCGTAAGTGGTTGAGTGCGGGACTGCGGCCCATAGGCTTAGTGGTTCAAATCCTGCGGCGGCTCTCAGGAGTGGCACTGGGTGGCTACCACAACCACCAGAGGGCAGTGAGGCCCACCGAAACAAACAAACAAAAAAGTACTCATGATCTTGGCGAGGGAGGGCAAAAACAGCACACTCCCCTGAAGAGTTTCTCAGAAGTTTTCAGAGCACTCAGCATTCAGTTTGTAATAACTACCCAAACCAGGTCACATGCTCAACAAAATAGGAATGAAAGAAAAATCCCACAACATACTTAAGAATATATACAAAATAAACAGCCACCATTAGTCTCAACAGGGAGAGACCAAAATCATTCCCCTTTCAAACAGGATATTAATTATCACCACACCTAGTCAGTAGCGAGCTTGAAGTCTTTCCCTGAAATATAAGGTAAGAAAGGAGAATAAAAGACATCCAAATTGGCAAAGAAGTAAAACTATCTGTTATTTATAAATGATGTGATCTTATACATAGAAAATTACAAAGACTCAGCAACGAAATTACTAGAACTAACTGAATGATTAAGCAAAGTGGCAGCATGTAAGATTAACACACATACAGAGATACATGATCAGATGTTGTTTACAATAGCCACCTAAAAGATGAAGTACTTATGAATAAATATGACCTGAAAAACAAAAGAACTATACAATGAAATTTCAAAAACATTGCTACAAGACATCAAAAGAGGGCTATATAGGACTGAGCCCTGGTGGTGTAGTGGTTGTGCGCCCGACTGCGGCCCACTGGGACGGAGGTTCAATTCCAGCAGTGGGGCTGGGCCTCCTACTCCCACCACCAGAGAGCTGTGATGCCCGGAAAAAAAAAAAAAGAGGCCTATATAAATATGGGGTATACTGTATTTATGGATAAGGAGATTTGAAAACTGGAAAATGATAATACTACCTAAAATAATCTACAGCTAAAATGCAATTAAAAATCTAGATCCAATATCACTCTTTTAACAATTTAAGAAACTGAACTGAAAAGTTTATATTCAAAGGAAAGCACAAATACAGAAGAACAAAGTATTCACTTCCCCATCTTGAAATCTAATACACAGTTGTTGCTGTTACAATGAGAGACTCATAAAGCAATGGAACAAAAGTGGGAAGCTAGAAATAAATCCATCCACCAGTGGATAGGTTGGTCTTGGATAAAGAACTAGAAATCGGGCTGAGCCCCGGTGGCGTAGTGGTTGTGTGGTTGTGCGTGGGACTGCGGCCCACTGGGACGGAGGTTCAATTCCAGCAGTGGGGCTGGGCCTCCTATTCCCACCACCGGAGAGCAGTGATGCCCCCCCCAAACAAACAAACAAACAAAAAAGAACTAGAAATCAATAAATGGGTAAGAGATAGTTATGTGCTGGCAAAATTGGACATCTATTTGCAGAAAAAAGAGAACCACATATCTCACCATGTACAAACTTATGATGGATTAAAGAGCTAAATGTAAAACCTAAACTCTCATGACCATCAGTGAAAAAGTGGGGTCCCAGTTGAGTGGTATAGGAGTCCTGATGACATAGTGGTTATGAGTGGGCCATTAATTACTACGTCAGCCGTCTGAAACCACCAGTTGAGACTTTCTTCTCCTGTAAAGAGTTACAGTCTTGGGAATTCACAGAGGCAGTTCTCCCCTGTCCTATAAGGTTGCTATGAGTTCAATGAACATAATGACAGTGAGTTTGGTTTTAGTATTGCATAGCATAAATGCACATAATACACACACACACAAAGAGCAGAAGATTCACTCACTCACACCAGCCTATTATGTTGAAGACAAACTAGAGAACTGGAACTTCCTAAAATATAGACATTTGTGTGCATTAAAAGACTTCATCAAGGGGCTGAGCCCTGGTGGCGTAGTGGTTGGGCGCGGGACTGCGGCCCACTGGGATGGAGGTTCAATTCCAACTCACAGGGGCAAAGGCTGGGCCTCCTACTCCCACCACCAGAGGGCAGTGATGCCCTAAAAACAAACAAACAAAAAGACTTCAAAAAAAAAAAAAGACTTCATCAGAGTGGGACAGTTTTTTTGCACTATATTGGAATAGTGATTAATCTCAAAAAGTTAAAGAAGACTTAAGAACATGAGCAACAATAACAAAATAATCCAATTTTTTGTTTTTTTTTGTGGCATCAGTGGGAGTAGGAAGCCCAGCCTTGCTCCTGGAGAGCTGCTGCTGGATTTGAACTGCCAACCCTGTGGGCCGCAGTCCCACACACAACAACTACGCCACCGGGGATCAGCCCAAAATAATCCAATTTTAAAAAGAGGCAGAGGACTTAGAGAATTCATAGAATCACAGTTAGGTGAGCAACACCTAAGAAATGCTCATGATCACGCTCAACACTCCGTGTTACCTGCCTTCACCACCATACTCAAACTGCAGGATCTGCTCAGATTCCGCTCACTCTCCACTTCACCCTCACTAACCCTCACGACACAGATGACAAGGGAGTCCCAGGCCCTGCTAGGTTCAACTTCACTGGGAGGATCCTATAGGGCCTTTATTCAATAAGACCAGGGTTGGTCCTTTCTAAGCTGGTTGCACACTGACCTTGCTCAGGCCTCAAAATAAAAGGGAATCCACCAGAGTGTATGTCATCTGCACTCACAGCCCTGAAAGCCCTAACCTGGAAAGAGAGTGACTTCAATGGGAGCTATGCAAACTGACCCAAGGAGTAACCCAACTGGGCCCCTACACTCCGGTCAAGAACAGTCTCTATGTCAATGGTTACATCTACTGGGAACCAGCCACAACCTATAATACAGGTGTGACCTCAACATCAGTCCCAACCTCCTCTATGGTGTCTGCTTTCACCAACAAGCCCACCACGGCTGCTGAACCTGCCTTGGTTCCATTTACCCTCAACTTCACCATCACCAAACTGTGCTACACAGATGATATGGGACACCAAGGCTCAGCAAAGTTCAACTATACTGAGGGGGATCCTGAAGTGCCTGCTTGGGCCTTTGTTCAATAAGACCAGTGTTGGCCCCCTCTATTCTGGCTGCAGACTTGTCTTACTCAGGCCTGAGGAAGGCATAGCAACCACTGACTGGAGTGGATGCTGTCTGCACCTACTACTCTGACCTTGAAGACCCAGGTTAGACAGAGAGAAGCCGTACTGGGAGCTGAGCCAGTTGACAAATAATGTCAGCCAGTTAGACTACTACAGTCTGGACCAGAATAGGCTTTATGTCAATGATTACCCTTATGGAGACTCAGCCTCAACCACTACCAAGGGAGGTGATGAACCAGGGTGCAGTGTAACAATATTGATGCGTACAACTTTCCTCTAGTTCTTCAATGCTTCCTCCTCCCTACTATCATGATCCCAATTCTACCTTACAAATCCAGCTAGACTAGAGGGTGTACATGGGTGCAGAAAGGAACTGGAAACATAAGGAATCCAGGACAGATGATCCTTTCAGGGCCAGTGGTGGGAGGTCAATGCTGTTTCACCATCAGCAACCTGCACTACCCAGCTGACATGGGCCACATAGGTTCTCACAAGTTCAACATCACAGATACCCTCATGCAGCACCTGCTCAGTTGTTCCAGAGGAGCAGTCTGGGTGCCCAATACGTAGGCTGTAGAGTCACTGTGCTAAGGTCTAAGAAGAATGGTGCCTGGACAAAGGTGGATGCCCTTTGCACCTTCTGGTAGCTGCCCAGCAATCCTAATCTAAATGCCAAGCAAGTGTTCCATGAGCTGAGCTGGCAGACCCATGCTGTCACACGACTGGGTCCCGACTCACTGGACAAGGACAGCCCCTACCTCTATGGGCATAATGGACCTGGTCCAGCCAAGCCTCCTACAGGCCCTGAGCTGGCCACCACAATCCTACCTCTTTCATCAACAACTATACAGACAGAAGCCACCACAGATACAGGGTAAACCTTGAAGACCCTTACACTCAACTTCACCATCTCCAACCTCTCCTATTCAGCCAACATGGGCAACCCCAGCTCTGCCATGTTCAACTCCACAGAGAGGCTCCTGAAGCACCTGCTTAGACCTTTGTTCCACAAGGGCAGCCTGGGCCCCTTCTACTCAGACCGTAGACTCATCTCCCTATGACCTAAGAAGGGCAGGGCAGCAACCAGAGTGGCCATCATCTGGACCTACCACACTGACCCAGCCTGGATAGACAGCGTCTATTCTGGGAGCTCAGTAAACTGACCTGAGACATCACAACTAGGTCTCTACACTCTGGACAGGGACAGCCTCTCTGTTGATGGCTACACATCCCAGAGTTTACCCAGAGCGAGTACCAGCTGAATTTTTGCATCACCAACCGGAATCTCAGCAACCCGGACCCTGCATCCTCAGACTGTGCTGCCCTGTTGTGGGACCTCCAGGAAAACGTCACCATGCTCTACACAGGTAGCCAGCTACAGGAACTATTCCGATCTTGCTTGGTTACCCACTTGAAGGTGGGTTCTATGTGGGTCACGAGCAAGGCCCTATTCTCCCATTTGTAGCCCCACGTGGTGGAACAAGTCTTTCTAGTCAGAACACTGAATGCTTCATCCACTAACCAGTTCAAGGACCTGCATGTCACAGAAGTGAAGTCATCAGTTCATCTACTGACAGACAAGCCAACAAACAGCCCCAATCTCCAGAACTTCCAGTTGAATTTCACCATCATGATCCTATAGTATTCCCAAGACTCAGGCCAGTCAAACTCTGCCAAATACCAGCAGAACAAGAGAAGTATCAAGGGTGGGCCACCACAGGAACGATTACCATTTGTGATACTTAAGGTTCTATGTCAACTTGGCTGGGACGCTAGTGGTTTGTCAGTTAAGAAGTAGTAATCTCGGGGCTGAGCCCTGGTGGCGTAGTGGTTGTGCGCAGGACTGCGGCCCACTGGGACGGAGGTTCAATTCCAGCAGTGGGGCTGGGCCTCCTCCTCCCACCACCGGAGAGCAGTGATGCCCCCCCACCCAAAAAAAAAAAGTAGTAATCTCAGTGGCGTAGTGGTGGTGCGCGGGACGGCGGCCCACTGGGATGAAGGTTCGATTCCAGCTCCATGGAGCAAAGGCTGGGCTTCCTACTCCCACCACCTGAGGGCAGTGATGCTCCCCCCTCCCCCCCAAAAAAGTAGTAATCTCTATTATGAGATCTTACACAATGTAATCAATTCCTTGATGATATCAATTAAAAGGAATCTTTCTTAGCTCGTCACCTGCTTCCAAATATGAGGATGTTGTAGAACAGTTGGCTTGCCTTTTTGCTGTGTCTGGATTCTGCATCTGGCTTGTCATATGATCTCTGTTCTTTTGGATATTGGCCTGCCATCTTAATAAGCTTGAATTCCAACCGTAGATTCATTTTGCTTTCACAGCCAGAAGCCTATCATCTAACCTGCTGATCTTGGATTTGTAACTGTGTTAGCCATTTTCTTGATATAAAGTTCTCTCTGTATATATGATCTTCATTGGTTTTGATTAGAGAACACAGCTTAAGACATTTTTAGATTTTCATAATAAAAATGCTAATAAATATTGGAAAAGTGGGCTGAGCCCTGGTGGCGTAGTGGTTGTGTGCGGGACTGTGGCCCACTGGGACGGAGGTTCAATTCCAGCAGTGGGGCTGGGCCTCCTACTCCCACCACCGGAGAGTAGTGATGCCCCCCCTCCAAAAAAAAACAAAAAAAAGATTATAGAGAGCATGACACATTTCACATCATGGTAGCATGCTCACCTCCGCGGATGGGGCAGTCCACGTGGAGACAGCGAGTGGGGGTAGGGATTACATGAGGAGAGGGACTGAGAGCGTCTGGCGCTGAGCGGCAGGAGAATGATGCAGGAGAGAGTGAACTTTAATTTTCCCCATTTAAATAACCTTATGGGGGACACATGAGCTCTGTCTTCAGTGGCGGGGACACGTCCCAGGAGAGGGCTGTCTTAAGGGCTATAAGGTGACAAGGGGAGTGGTCTTAGGGATGCCTATGTGAGGGAGGGGAGAAGGATGTGCTAAGAGAAGACCTCAGCCTCCTGGAGGTAGATAAGCAGGCCTGTCTTGTTAGGAGCCATTGACAGTGTTTCTTGAATCCAGTCCACAGGTTTCACTGGAAGGGAACCATCATCCTAACAGCAGGGGAGTCTGCTTTATTGTGAGACACACAAAGGTCTCCGATAACTGGGAGCTTCAGGGAGAATAGCTAACTTCCACACTAAAGGCTGGTAAATAGTTTGCCTAATATTTGAGGGTGGTTTTTTTTTTGGGGGGGGGGCATCACTGCTCTCCGGTGGTGGGAGTAGGAGGCCCAGCCCCACTGCTGGAATTGAACCTCCGTCCCAGTGGGCCACAGTCCCATGCACAACCACTACGCCACCGGGGCTCAGCCCTATACTCAGTACTTTGTGTTGCTCTTGGAGAAATAGAATTTAGACAAGAAGCAACAAGGCTGCATACTGTAACACCCTCACAGACACCAGACTTGCTTGGCTGGCTATCAACATGAATAGGCACATAGGCTAGGTCAGTTTCACAAGGGAGGGTGATATTTTAAATTTATTTTCTGAGTGTAGTAGGCATGATAAAACTCAATTTTTTCTGACTTAAATGTTAGACAAAAGAAAAGTTTGGGCCAAAATGATGTTCATTGCCTCTGTAGCGGGCGGAAAACCAGCACAGTGCATATTAAACAGTCATGGACATCATCTAGGAGCTCAGGTCCAGGTTTGATTATCTGTTTACAACCCACAATCTCAGGTCAAGAGGAGGGAATGTGCTAGAGCCTCAAATCTAAACACATTTGGCCTTTGTAATGTTGTGCCCTGCAGCCAGAGCTCCAACTCCATTTTGAGCTTTGAAATCAATTCAGGTGTCATCTTGAGTTCTCTACACACATAGAATCATTGAACAGCCCACGTGTCTGTGACAATTCTGCGAAAACCAGGGGAAGCATTGTTCCCTGGATGACAGCAGATAAATTAGTGTTTACACAAAGAAGTAAGGAACTTACCTGAGGCATATTCTTTTCAGAATAATGACACTTAGATGAAAGGCAATTATTATTATTACCTACTTTCCCTTTCTAGTCTGTTGGACAAATAAATCATGCATTGACAACAGTAATTTTAATTAGTTTGGTAATGTTCTATGACAAGTCCAGCTGCTTTCCTTTGGTTCCTCTTTGCTGCCTATGTCAAAGACAATCTTTGTTCTTCACTACTATAAATTTGTGGTATTTTCCAAGGACAGGTCTTGGAAGCACTATCTCAACTCACCTCTGCACTTAGTAACTACCTACAAAGATCAAAATAGTAAGCCAACAAGTCAGGGCTTCTGTAGTCTTTGGGCTGGCGAGCATTCCCATCACTGCCTCACGCGTAACCAGGACAGGGTTAAGCTTTGGAGGTGGGTGTGTTGTGAGGTGCAGTATCTAGAAAACATCTGGCCTGTCTGTTCATTGCTTATGGAGTTCAGGTGGCAGTGGGGCGTCAGTAGTTTGAAACCACTAGGAACCCCGACGCAAAAGGATGAGGTTCCCTGCCTAGGAAGGATTTACTGCCTGGGAAATGCAAAGGGGCAGGGCAGGGCATTCTAAGGTTGCTGGGTCGGCATAGATGGAATAGCAGTGAGGGAGAATTACGCTTAGCCGGAGAGGAACTACATTTCCCAGAAGGCTCCGCGGCGAGAATGCTCGTCCCTCGGCAAACCTGCCCTCCTTTGCCGGACCTGTCCGGCTCTCGAGCGTAGGAACTCAAGTTGGGAGAGGACACTCACCGCAGGCGCGGGATTCTGGGCGGCTCCTGGGGTGCAACTTTCTACAGAGCCGCGGCAGAGCCTTGGGAGGGGCTGAATTCTCCGCCACGGTGGTCTCCACCTGCGTCTCCTGGAGGACTCCGCGCTATGACCGTGCTTCTCGCGGGAATTCGTCTTCCAAATCCCGTGCTGGGGGCGCCCGCAGGGCTGTGCCTGCAGTTGGCCCGGCTCTGTGGAGGTCTCGGGTCCTTTAGAACCTTGGAAGGCTTGAGTTGAGGTGAGCAGGCCAGGTCCAGGGCGAGGCCTGGCCCGGAGCCTCGGTCCGGTGCAGGGTGGGGACGAGGCTGCGACATCAGCGTACGCGGGTAGCCAGCACCGGCGGCAGCAGAGGCGCGAGCCTGTGCCTGCGCGCCCCCGCGCCTTCTGAAGGCTTGTGACCGTGTGCAACGTGGTGCGAAGCTTCCGAGTGCCTGGCTGGTCGCACGTGGCTCCGGTCGGTGCTTGACGATCGGGTGGGGTACTGGTTCCGGGCGGTCCTTGGGCTTTGTGAGGCTCTATGGGGTTAGTTGGTGAACGCGACTCCGTGGCCACGTGCTCACGTCGGGAGCCTGCGGTAGTGCGGTTGTGACTTGGTAGTGTGCACTTGTGCTTGTTCCCTTGGCAACTGTGTGCTTGTGCTTATGTGGCCTTTTGAGGCCATGCGTGGTGAGTTGCCTATAGCAGTGTGCCCCTCGAGTAGGTGTGCATGAGTGGTGTGACACCATGATCACAGATGCACAGCTCTCCAAGTTATTACATTTTCCATGAAATTTCAGCAAGCATTCTAATTTAAGATTTTTTTTTTTTTTTGGCATCACTGCTCTCGGTGGTGGGAGTAGGAGGCCCAGCCCCACTGCTGGAATTGAACCTCCGTCCCAGTGGGCCGCAGGACCGCGCACAACCACTACGTCACCGGGGCTCAGCCCTTAATTTAAGATGTTAATGATTCTTCCTCCAGTTCTACTGTTGGCTTAAAAAATCATTCTAATGGGGCTCATACAGCTCTTATCACTGCCCGTACATGCATGTCATTGTGTCAAGTGCATTTGTACATTTGTTGCCATCATTTTTTTCTTTCTTTTTGTTTTTGGGCATCACTGCCCTCAGGTGATGGGAGGAGGAGGCCCAGCCTTTGCTCCGTGGAGCTGGAATTGAACCTCCATCCCAGTGGGCTGCAGTCACACGCACAACCACTACGCCACCAGGGCTCAGCCTGCCATCATTTTCAAAACATTTTCTTTTTACTTGAGCCCTTAGTATCAGCTCATTTTTTCCCTCCCTTCTCCACCCTCAAGAATCCTTGATAATTTGTAAATTGTTATCATTTTTTCATGTCTTACACCGACCTATGTCTCCCTTCACCTACTTTTCATTTGTCTGTCCCTTGACGGGGTTATATGCGTATCATTCTGATTGGTTCCCTCTCTCCCACTGTCCCCATTCCCTTCTGGTATTGCTACGCTCCTTATTGGTCCCGAGGGGCTTATCTGTTCTGAATTCCCTGTGTTTTCTAGCTCTTACCTGTACCAGTGTACATGCTCTGGTCTAGCCTGATTCATAAGGTAGAACTGGGTTCATGATAGTGGAGTGAGGGGTGGGGGGAAGCATCAAAGAACTAGGGAAAGTTGAATGCTTCCTCAGTGCTATACTGCATCCTGACTGGCTCTTTTCTTCCTTGTGACTTCTGTAAGGGGATGCCCAATTGTCTACAGATGGACTTTGCGTCTCCATTCCACACTCCTCATTCACATTGATTTGATACTATTTTTTTGTTTGGGGTCTTTGAGCATACAGATTGAATAAGTATGGTGAAAGGATACAATTCTGATGCACACCTTTCCTGATTTTAAACCATGCATTCTCCCTTTATTTTGTTCATATGGCTGCCACTCTGTTTATGTACAGGTTCTACATGAGCACATTAAATATACTGGATTTTGTCCCGGCCTGCGGGTCCGTAATTCGCAAGTCCTGGAAGGAGGAGCAGGAATTTGGGGGACAGGAGACGCGAGAAATGGAGACAAGACAGGATTCTGATCAAGTCTCGTTTATTGGGGCAAAACTCAGGGTATATATAGCCAAGGGTCAGGAGTAAAGGTCACAGCTTATGCTAATGAGGTAAAGTGAACAGGGGGCCAATCATGGACGAGTGCCAAATAAGGGAAAAAAGGCTCGCAAAAGGGCCTGTAGTCCTCAACTTGGTCCGTATGCTAATAGGGGTATACAGGAGTGAAGCGGGCAACTTACAGCAACCAATCACAAAGTTGCAAGTCAAGCTTCAAAGGTCAGGGCTGTTTAAAGTTATAAAGGTAACAAACTACAAACCTCAGGCAACAAATGTAACAGAGTTCAGGCTACGTAACTGCAGCCAGGTCAAGCATGTCCGGGCTGGATGGCTCTGGACAGGATTTCTCGTTATATTTTGTTATGATCTACACAAATGCCTTTGTGCTGGCAATAAAACACAAGTAAACATCTTTCTGGAACTCTTTGCTTCTGACCAATGTCATCATCTGGTATTCTCTACTTTTGACATCTGAAGGCAGCAGCAGTATGCCTAGTTCCACAGCCTCTCGAATCCAGCTTGAATTTTTGACAGTTCCTTGTCAATGTATTGCTGCAACTCTTTTAATTATCTTTAGCAAAACTTTACTTGCATGTGATACTGTTCACTAATTTCCATATTCTGTTGGATCACTGACGGAGCCTGGCGTCATTTCACCGCAGGTTACGGAGATAGGAGGGTGCAGATGAGAAAGAAAGAAAGAGAACACAGAGATGGGATCGAGAGGGTTACAGCCATTGCTCCTCTGAGCTGTGCTGTGCCCGGAGTTTATTTTAACCCAAGCTTTTATTTTTCTCTAGACAATGGGAAGTCCATTTACATGATATGGATAAACACATTGCCTCCCATTCTTATGTATAGAATGTTGATTGCTCTGCCTCTTTTTTTTTTTTTTGTGAGCATCACTGCCTCTGGTGGTTGTGGGTGCTACCCAGCCGCCACTGGATTTGAACCGCGAAGCCCGTGGACTGCAGTTCCGCACTCAACCACTTAACGCCACCGGGGCTCAGCCCGATTGATTGCTCTGCCGCTTATCACAAAGCTAGTATGTATGGGATGTTGATGGCTCTGCTTGTAAAAGGAAATTCATGACCCGAGGTCACAGACAATTCTTATCAGCAGAATCTCCAAGCCAGATAAACAGGAACTCCACTTTATGGTATAGGGCAGCTGAAGCGTCTCCAACAGATCACCTTTCTTTGGAATGGACACAGGTCTTGGATGTCAGTTGGTTAAATAACTGTCTTCCCAATTCTTGACAGAACTAGTGAAAGAAGTGGCTGCTTTGGAACGTCTCAGTCGGTATTCTGGCACCTTCTGGAGCCTCATTTATTGCTGATATGCTTTCAGTGCAGCTTGAACTTCCTTCAATACCACTGGTTCTTAATGAAGTGGTTGACTGAAGTGGGTGGATGTTGACATTTCTTTTTGGTACAGTAATTCTGTATTCCTTCCATCTTCTTTTAATGTTTAATGCTTCTTGCATCATGTAATGTTTTGTCCATACTGGATTCTTCAACATTTGCAAATTGAGGCCTGCGTGTTTTCTTTACTTCTTCCAGTCTGAGATATGTTGAGTGGTTCTTCTTTTTGGTTTTCTAACTTCAGTTATAGACTATACTCTGTCCAGTGTGATACTGTATTTTGACTTCTTGAGCTGTGCTTTGAAATGTTCAGTTCAGTTCTTTGACTTCCTCATTACTTCCATTTGCGTTAGCTACTCGGTGTCCAAGAACAAATTTTAGGATCTCGTATGACATCCACCTTGGACCTGTTTTTGTTTTTTAAATGGCCTTTTGCTTTCATCTCACAACTCTTTTGACCTTTGGTCACTGATATTCCGTGAATGGATTCTGTTCTAGAAATCATTTCTAGGCTGAGTCCCGGTGGCGTAAGTGGTTGAGTGTGGGACTGCAGCCCGGGGCTTGGCGGTTCAAATCCAGCGGCAGCTCTCAGGAGCTGTACTTGGGTAGAGCCCACGACTACCAGAGGCAGTGATGCAAGAAAAAAAAAAAAAGATCAGGCTGAGCCCCGGTGGCGTAGTGGTTGCGCACGGAACTGTGGCCCACTAGGATGGAGGTTCAATTCCAGCAGCGGCTTCACAGGAGCAAAGACTGGGCCTCCTACTCCCACCACCAGAGGGCAGTGATGCCCCCTCCAAAAACAAAACAAAACAAAAAGAAATCGTTTCTAAATTCAGGTAGGATATACTTAAGCTTGTATTTTGTTTTGTTTTGTTTTTTGTATGTTAAAATTTTTCTTCAACTTCAGCCTGCACCTACATATGAACACTTGATGGTCTGTCTGTTCTAGTCTGTCCCTGGCCTGCTTGTAGCTGATGCTGTTGAACTTCTGTGTAGTTTGTTCCCACAGATGTTGTAAATTTGATGTAAAATTGTATTCTGCTGATAAGGTCCATGTGTATGTTGTCGTTTATTTTGCTCAAAAAGAGTATTTACAACGAAGAAGTCTTGTAAAGTTCTGACCTATAATCACCAGCTTCTTTCTATCACCAAGATCTTAGTTTCCAATTTCCAATCCTTCCTCTTTTTTTTTTTTT
>PVJH01042527.1:0-14235 GCA_004026705.1 Nesogale talazaci
AAAAGCCCCTAGCCCCTGAAAACCTTGTGGATCTGTGCCTACTAATCTTTGTGGTGCTCTTCCTGTGATTTGGCAGTGTTGAATTTTCCTCCTAGTCACTCTCCTTGGATGATTTCTGGGGAGTCCCTCTGGTATATGTTACTCGGTTGCTATCTTCTCAGAAGTTCCTCCTGATTTTTAAATGATGTAACATTCTCTTGTTCTGCTCACACAATTGCCTCTTGATCCATGCACAATTTTAAAATAAGCATAATGTAGTGTTCTATAATTTCCATTCTTCTCAATGTTATTCATAGTCTATGATGGTCCACATAGTTGAATGCCTGGACACGTACTCAATAAAGCACAAGCAGACATCTTTCTAGTATTTTCAGCTTGAGTTGACATCCATCTGGCATCAACAATGATATCCCTGTTTCACATTTTCTTCTGTGAAATGTGACCTCAATTTCTGAAAGCTGTCAATGTATTACTGTCAATGTAATACAATGTATTACAATGTATTACTATTGGATGATCTTCAGCAAAATTTTACTTATATGTGATAGTATTGATATATTTCTGTAATGTGAACATTCTTCTGGGTCACGTTTCTTTGGAATGGACACATATATGGATCTCATCCAGTCAGCTGGCCTACAAGCTGTTTTTCAAATTTCCTTGCACAGAAAAGTGACTACTTCCAGTGCTTCATAAGTGTTAGAATATTAACTGTTAGAATCAGGGATGCAGGAAAGAAACATTGTCCTCTGATTGGCTTATTGAAGTATTTAAATTGGCATTCCATCAGTTCCTGAAGCCTTATTTTTGACAATTCTTTTTTGTTTTGTTTTGCTTTTGTGGGTCCCTCGGCTAATTCTTTCAGCGCAGTTTCACACTATTGGTTCTTCAACACTACTGGTTCCAGCTTGTTAGAGTAATCTAGCCTCTGGCAACCATAGTGTCTTTGGGCGCACTTCTGTGCCTATCATATATAAAGATTATGGTAAAGTCATTGAAGATAGGAGGAAAGAAAAATAAAGGAGTCAGACACATTTTATGGTAGCATACTCACGCATGGAATGGCCATGATCTCAGCAGCCAGGTCCACACACAGAGTGAGCAGGAGCTGGGAGTATATGTCTATCCAAGGCTTATATAGACTTAGGGGGTGTGCAAGCCCCACTGATTACATGTAACCACATATGTAACCGAAAGGGGTTGTACCATAGGCAATACAAGCAATGAGAGAGGGACAATCTAGGAGTGTACATGCAATAGGAAAGGGAGGAACTAGAGGTACACATGAGATAAGATGGGCGGGTCCAAGATTCAAGATTGCAGCATAACCTTGATCCTCCTTGAGCTGGCTTGACTTTGTGTCTGAACTCTCCTTCAGGGAAACAATCACTGTCCTTATTAGTAGACTGTGAGCCCCACCTACGGTGGGACAGGCCATAGTGTCTGATTGCTCTAGATGGCTGATGCCCTCAGGAAGAATTCCTCTAAGCAGCTGAACACACAATGTGCTAGCAATTAGGTGACAACCGGGGAGGAAAACCTTGCGGTCTCCCCCACCTGCTGATATACTTACTATCTCCTGAAACAGCAGAATGTTGAATCATTCTTTCTGGTACAGTGCCTACACAGCCTTTCCATCATCTGTCGATGCTTTCACTGGTCTTGTTCCTATGAACTATATATCCAAGCCTTTCTTCTGAAAAAGTTCTAGGTGGATTTGAATTACCAGCCTACTAGCTATTCACTGAACATTTAATTGCCTGTACCTTAGAAGAGTGAAAGCATTCCATCCTTCTTAACCCATTGTGAAGGTTGTTAATGTACTGTAGAACTTTTGTGCATAACAAGATTTGTTTTAATTCTGTGAAGCACGGTCTTCTACATTGCAAACAACTGATAAGAGCGGAAGCTGTGCTAAACCAATCTTCCTGCTCTACTTCCAAATGCCCTTTGATATGAGGAAGATCTTCCTGTGACATGTTCTTTGGTCTTTACCTCTCCAGTTACAGATGGATGCTTTCAGGGTAGTCAGTGTTGCATTGGAGTGCACACATGGAATGCATGAGTACTCATGGAATGTACTCATGGGGTACATTGCTAAACTTCAGAAACTTTGTGAGCCTGTTAAGCATAGCCATGATGAAGAATTGAGTGGACTGTATTATAGAACAATAGCTATTACAATGAAAGCAAGTTAAAATGTCAATGGGATAAAGAGACAAAATGGCTGTACCAATGACCTCAAACACAATAAGAATTGTGAGGATGTCGCAGGAGCAGGTAGGGCTTTATCCTGTTGTACACAGAATTACCACAAGTTGGAACCAACTGGATGGAACCTAACTACGCCATCCAATAAATTATGTTAAAACCCAACAACTACTTATTGTTAAAACCCAACAACACCTTATTGTTATTTTTACTACTATCTACTTTCTTGTGGTTGTTTACTACCGCTGTGCTTCTAGAGCAGTGATTTTCAACCTTCCTAACACCACAACCTTTTAATACAGTTCCTCATGTTGTGGTGATTCCCCTCGTACACACACCATAAAATTATTTTCGTTGCTACTTCATAACTGTCATTATGCTACTGTTATGAATTGGGAAGCCACTGTGAAAGGGTCACTTTACCCCCGAAGTTGTTGTGACCCACAGGTTGAGAACCGCTGCTCTAGAAGATAGTGTAGTTCAGTAATGGAATTTTCACCTTCCATGCAAGAGAGCTGGGTTCAAGGTCTTTCCAACTCACCTGAGGTGCAGTCACTAAGGGAAGCCATCAGCGTAAGCTTACGTATCGCTGTGGTATTAAACATGTTTCAGCGAAGCTTCTGGACTTAACTGACCCAGGGAGAAAGGCCTGGTGAGCTACTTCTGAAGATCAGCCAGAGAAAACTTACGGATCCCAATGGTCCAATTCTTTTGTCCATGAGGTCACTGCAATCCAGGTTCAGCTAATAACAACTGCATTTGAATGGAGCTACTGTACATAGAGTGCAGCTTTGCCTCTCTTCCAACAAAGATAAAACATTGCCAGCTTGAACTATTTCAGGATGGAAATATCAAAGACCCAAACACAATAGCTATACATGAGGGTTTTCTCTCCACTCCCAGAGACCCAGTAATTAAGCACTAACCATCACACCAATGGAGGAGATAGCACTCGGAGAAGAAGAACACACGGACAGAGTGGAACCCAGACATTTGAGGAGGTGTCGTGTGAGTGGGAGAGCACAAGGAGACTTTATGTCAGGATTGGCATTTATGGGTTCATCTCAGGATTCTCCGTGGATGAATCAATGGCACTTACTGGGTCAATGAAAGGGTAAACCATCTGAGCTTCCGAAAGCACCATTAATCTTACAAAATGAAACAGTGCATCTCAAATGATGGATTTCTCTGTAAACAGACACACAGAACCCGTGAGGTGATTCTCACAGAAGAACTGAATAGAGAAAACCAATATACACTAATAGACCAAACAAGAGGGATAGAGATGATATTGATAAGGGGAGGAAGATGTGAAAAAGGTACGTGGAGAATAAAAAAAAATAAGCATTTTAGAATTAAAAAAAATCACACACATAGAATAAAAGCAAAGTCTTTGGTAGGTCTGTTTCTCTGGTGAGAAATACCTCCGTTGTTGGATCCACACAACAAAGGATTCACTCCGAGGCCTGGTTTGTGATCCAAGGGAGTTTCATGAAGGACAGAAGGAGTTTCAGGTTTACACAGGCACCCTCAGGGCACCTCACGCCTGCACATGGAGACCTCCACACTGCTCACTGAGGAGCAGCTCAAGAAAAAGAAAAGTGGCCATGGGCTTCCGATTCTGGCTTTTTCAGGTCCTTCGCTGGGAGGCATGGTCGATGGTGCTGGCTGACCCCCTTGACTGAATTAAGCTCACTAGGCCCAGATTGGGGCTCGCGCAGGTATATCACCCCATTTTCTAGCTGGGAGCCTGAATTTTGAGCATGCCCAGTGGACACCCTGGCCCCTGTTCTGACTACGTAGCAAAGCCAAGAGATCTCTAACTGTGTGCCTGGAAAATACAAATTCTAGGCCAGGGGACGAAAAAAGAATCAGTTAGACCCAAGTCTAGACCCCCACCCCCACCCCACCCCCCACACCATCCCTGTTACCAGGGAAAGTAGTTGTCCTCCTTTCTCACTGGGATGTCTAAGAAGATTCCCTTCAAAGAGGGACAACCCCTTCTTATGAAAATGGGGGGAGGGGTGTGGGATGGTAAAATGAAATGGAAACTTCTATCTCTAGTGGAAGCATGAATTTATGACTGAGTTAGTAAAGAAATGACTATGAAGTATTTTTATTGAAAATCCTTTTTCAAAAATCAATTTAAAATCTAAATTATCCCTAAAAAGGGTTGAAATGCAATCAGATTAGTAATAAATTTTTGCCATCTGGTTGCAACATCAGTTAATTTTATTTTAAAAAATATATAAACTCAGTGTGACCTAAAGCTAGATAAGAAGGAAAGAACCAAAATTTGCATTTTTTAAGATTGATCTGTTTGTTCTTTGGGCAGAGGAGGGTATATTCAATATTCTTTACCAACACCACAATTTCAACGCATCAATTCTTCGGTCTTCTTTTCTCAGTGTTGAGCTTTAACATCCATAGGAGGTGACTGAAATGACACTTTATTTGTTTTTATAGTTTTTTCTCTTGTTTAGTCCTTTTATTGGGAGCTCCTAGATATACCACACCATTCCATAGTTCAATCACATCAAGCAGTATGTACAATTGCTACCACAATTACTTTCAAAACATTTTCTTTCTTCTTGAACTCCTTGATATCAGCCCTGCTTTATCTCTTCCCTCCCCTACCATATCTCCCAGGAACTCTTATTTATATATTTCCACATCTTACACCATCCAATATAGCCATTGACATAGAAATTCTGTTGTTCATTACCCTCGGGTGAGATTATACAGTCATCAATGCTATCAGCTCCCTCTTCCAAAGTCCCCTTCCCCTGCTCTCTTCCCTTACCCTCAGGGAACTATTATGCCTGTTACTGTTTCTGATGGGTGACTTCCATATATTGAACAATGTTAATTGTAAAAATGAACATACTCAAGTCTAACATGATTAATGACATAAAACAAATGAAAACCATACTGATAAAGGAAGAAATATTAAGGGACTAGAGGATAGTTATGTGTTTCATCAGTGTTAAAGTGCACCCTGGATTTATCATCCCTTTCATATGACCCTTCTGAGAGGGACTGTCCAATTATCTTGCATGTAGATTTGGGGTCTCTACTACATTCCTGCCCCTTCACATCAGTTTTCTTAGTTTTGATCTTCTGATACCTTTTCATGATCACATGGACTGGAGTGCTTCTTTCATGTAGGCTTTGTTGTTTCCCTGATAGATGGCCACTTATTTACCTACAGTAGAACTCCAGTACTTGACCCCATTAATACTTGACAATCTTATTTCAACGCAAAATGTGCAGAAAATTTTGCCTCGGAACTGGAACAAAACATTGAAATCCGACCCAATGCACGTGATCTTTGTAAACAAAAGCAGTTTGTGTTTAGAAAGGGTACATGCACATTAAGAAAGCATCCCAACACACTGCCGTCCAAGCCCATAAGTCCCACATTAGCCCAAATGTCTGACACTGATTTAAAAAGTCTGCCTCAATCTCACAAAATGCGCCCAATGATGCCAACTGTAGGAGGAAAGCAGTATCAGTGAGTGTGTAAGCATCGCAGCACTGTCGGGGGTCTCCGCATAGCTGGAGCACCCAGAGCTGTGTCAGGGTAGGTCCATGTGGCGTCTCCTTAGGGACACCTCGCAGGAAGTGAGCCTTGCAAACTGAAGCAGGCCACTGGCTAAGGTAGCTGTACACTGTTCTATCAGAGAACAGGAGACCTGAGAATCAGAAAGGCGAGGTTCAGTGAGCCCTTCATCTTTCCACCCTTCAATTATTCCCACATGTGTTTAACAGCCAGATTGGCACAGTAAACCTTAACTATCTCAGGTCACTTAGCATTGTTAGTATGCGTTGTTTAAACCTTTAGTGGCTGTGGTTCTAGTGTTTTTGCTATAATTTTCTTACTTTTGTGACTTTTTTTACTGTTTTTAGATTAAAAATAACATGGATCTGAAGAGTTTTTTGAAAAGAATCATCATGATAAGAAACTGATTAACCATGTTATCAATATTGTTGATGATAATTGAGTAAACCCTTTTAGAAAAATTTAAGTAATTGCCAACAACAGAACACATTGGACAGATTTTTTTTGACAGAGAAAGCCAGCTATGGCCGAGTGAAAAAGGCCTAGTAAGAAAGGGGCAAACTCCTGAAAAGAGCTACCCATTGATTTTATGGAAGGAGCTTCCCATTCCAATCAATGAGTCTCTCTCCATACCTCCTCTCCACATGTGTCCACAGATCCAGATTTTCATCAGTGGTTGTTAAAGCATTTTAATGTGTTTCTTATTTAAATTATGTTATTTAACTTATTTACTTTGATATTTCTGTGCAATGTTTTGTATAAAAAGGAAAGGTTAGGGCAAAAATTTGCTGGTGAAAAACAGATTAGTCCATTTTCAGTTATCTCTTATGGGGAAAACATTGATGCAGAACTTGACTGCATTGCATCACTTCACTCCTTCTAGAACTGATAGTGTCGAGGTCCGGGGTTCCAAAGTGACCAGCTGTCCACAACATAAGGAACTGCATTAAAGAGTCACGGTGTTAGGAATGTTGAGAACCACTGCGCTACACCTTTTGATAGCCAGGTGCCATCAGCTTTCTTTACCACAGTTGTTCATGTACCCATTTTGTCTTCAGCAATCATGTTGCAAAGGTGAGTATCACACAATGTCACATCATGAGAACAAACCATTCTTGTTCTGAGGGTAGATTTAAGTAGCGGCCCAAAGCAAAAGAACACTTTAGCCAGGTGTTCAAGACCACATCTTTAATGAAGCTACAGGGCAGATATCCGCAGTCTCTATCTCTCAAGGCTTTGGCCCTTGGTCACCCTTCAGGTCTGGAACTAAGCTCACCTCCATGCTAGAATGAATAATCAGCTATTTGAGATAAAAATAGTTGAATGGTCCCACAGACAAAGTTCAGAGGGCTAGGAAAGAAGGAAGAATAGATACAAGAAACACTAGGAAGAAGTGGGCTAATCAATCCAGGGGCAATGCTCCTGGAAGCAGCCATGGTGAGATAAAAAGCCGTGTTGCATTAGTTAAATATGCCTCAGAAGACTTCTATAGAGTACTGAAAAGCAAGGATGTTTCTTTGAGAATAAGGTGCCTGTGACCCAAGCCATGGTATTTTCCATTGCTTCATAGGCATGTGTAATTTGGAAATTGAATAAAAAAGGCCAAAGAAGAATCAATCCATTTAGTGCTGAAAATAATATTTAAAGTGTCATGGACTACTAAAATGACAAACTGATCTGTCCTGGAAGAAGTGAGCCTGGAGTGCTCTTTAGAGGCAAAGATAAGGAGAATCCATCTTACATACTTTGGACATGTTGTCAGAAGAGACTAGTCTCTGGAGGACATCATGCTTGGTAAAGTGAAGGAGCTGTGAAAAAGAGGAAGGACTTCGAGGAGATGGATTAGTTCTGAGGCTAAAACCATGAGCTGAAGCATAAGAACAATTGTAAAGATGGCATGAGTCTGTGCAGTGATTAGTCTGCTGCGCAGAGTGCTTCAGTGTGTTGGAACCAATTCAAAGGCATAACAACAACAGGAGGCAATTCAAAATAATATTGATTGGATTGGGTACACCTTCAGACTCTAAGACAGTGGTTCTCAAACGTCCTAATGCCAAAGCCTTTCAATACACTTCCTCGTGTTGTGGTGACCCCCAACCATAAATTTATTTTTGTTGTTACTTCATAACTGTCATTTTGCTACTGTTATGAACCATCATGTAAGTAGATGATATGCAGGATGTATTTTCATTGTTACAAATTGAACATAATTAAAAATAGTGATTACGTAATTAGAGGTGGTGAAATATTTCTTTCTAATTACAAATAAATAAATTTTGTCTTAAAAAAATTTTGTCGGGACTAAGCCCCGGTGGCATAGTGGTTGTTCGCGGGACTGCGGGCCACTGGGATGGAGGTTCAATTTGAGTTCCACAGGAGCAAAGACTGGACCTCCTACTCCCACCACCAAAGGGCAGTGATGCTCCCCCCAAAAAAACCCAAAAAATTTTTTGTCTTAAAATATGGTGTAGCGTGGGTAACAGTGTTCATATCAGGTACCCATATATGGACATATCTGCATGTGGGCAGAACCTCCTGAAGATGGATTCCTAAGACTATCAAAAATAGGTGTTTTCCGATGGTCTTTGGCAACCCCTGTGAAAGGATCAGTCGACTCTCAAAGGGGTTGAGAACCACAGGTTGAGAGCCACTGCTAAGTAATGTCCTTGTTTCTCAACTCTTTAAAGAGTTCTTATCCAGTATATTCACCCAATGTAAGGCATCATATGATCTCTCTACTGCTGCTTCCAGGTGCATTGAGTGAGGCTCCCACCATGAAATCCTTGATACTTCCAAATTTTTTCTTCATTTGTCCTAATGTTACCTTTGGTCCAGTTGTGAGGATTTAGGTTTTCTTTGCATTGAGTTGTAATTCCTACTGAAACCAATGATAAAGAATTTAAAATACTATTGGGATAAGGGCGATCTTCATACATGGAAAATCTTTTTTGACTAAAATACAGGGGATGGTTCACTTATATATATTTAAAAACTTAAGTAACTGAATCCTGTTTAAGGAAAGAATGAGGATTAGACACAGGGCACGAAGTTCAATAGCACTCATTCACTATAGCAGAACTATGTCCTCAGAAATAACCCACATCTTTGAAAGCCAAATACATGATGATCTTAAGTTGCCTGTTATTGGTCCACTTCAAAAGCAAGAGGTTTTATCCAAAGTCCAATGAGTTTCAAATCCAGAACCATGGAGTAGCAGTTCTTTTGTCTTCTTTCACTAGGATGTTATAGTTTTCAGTTCAAAGGAGTATATCAGTTCTTTTAATCAGAGGTGTTTTTGAGGTAAAGTCAGGCTCGCTTAGATCCTTATGAAGTGGCCTATGTGCTATGCTGTACACAATGAAAAGACAAAATGTAAATGTAAAGTCTGAGTAGCCTATAGAATGGGGCCTGGGGCACCAAGCTGAAAACAAACTCAGTTAAAAATACATGATTAGCTATATAGTGCAGGGGAGGCTTTCTCTCTTAGGGATCCATAAAAGCAATGCCAACCATTTTCCTCAAGGGCATGCAACTCCCCTGCCTGTAAAAGAAAAGAATATAGATTGACACGGGGGCTGGAATAATGAGCTCAAACAGAGAACAATTGTGAGGATGACTCAGAACCTGCTGGTGGTGTGTTGATCACCAGGAGCCCGAATCCAATGGACCACACGAAAGAACAAGAACATATCATTATCTAATGACCAAAGACCTCATGGAAGTTATTTATATTATCTTTCAACAAACTGATAATATTGCCATTAAAGTACATATATATACATATATATGTGTGTATTATATGATATATATATCATATATATATGTATTATATGATTCGATATGTGGATTGATTTTGAGGCCTCAATTATAAGCCCTAACTTAAAAAAAATCAGTTCTTAGGGTATAGTTCTGCTCAATAATTACTTTCATGAAGTGATCATCAAAGATAATAGGAGTGGTAATGCCAGGAGGGTGGAGGGATGGAGGAATAGAAAGGGAGAACCAACTTCAGGGATCTACACATAGCCTCCTCTCTGGGGCACGAACAACAGGGAAGTGAGTGTTGGGACACACTGGACAGTGTACAGGATGAAAAAATAATTTGTAAATTACTAAGGGTTCAAGGGGAAGGGGGGGAGGAAGGGTAATACAGGGATCTAATAATGGGGGCCTGGAGGGAGGGAGAATGTTTTGAGAGTGATGAGGGCAATAGGTGTGTAAAAGTGGCCTGCATACAACTTACGTTGTTAGGGATTGTGATGGGAGTTGTATGGGCCCCCCAGTAAAATGATTCATTAAAAAAAGGGGGGGAGGGGAAAGGGGAGTGTTTGTTTGTTTGTTTGTTTTAAAGAAGAACTTGTACCAAGGGCTCAAGTGGAAAATGTTGGGAAATGTATGTGGAAACATGTGTGCAAATGTGCTTGATACAAATGATGTACTGAATGTTGTAGTAGCTGTAAGAGCCCCCAATAAAATTTTTAAAAAAAGATATGGGTGCTATAGTGAAGTGTAATGAAGAAATCATATGTTGTCTGGATATCAGAAAGAATAAAATTTGGGGTCTTAAAATTTTGTCTTAAAATAAGCAGCCATTTAAGTGAGGCTTCCGCTAAGCCAACATTGATAAAGCACATAAAATTGGGTGATCCAAGGATTATAATAAATAAAGTTCAAAACTGGAGCAGAGAATGGTATTAGAGTTTAAATTCTGGGCACCCAGTTTGCAGAAGGTTTTGGATAACAGTGAAAGTCCCAAATCCATTTATAGTGCCTCCACAAGGATTAGGCATCCACTTAATTCCTTGAGACCTTGACGAGGGAGGTGAATAGCCTTATTCTCAAACACAGAACATCAGAAAGTTAACTAATGAAACAACCCTTTTCAAATTGTGTTACATGTTTTTCCGTTTTTTGGTATATGAAATCCAGAATTGATGAAAATGTAGAGACAGCAAGTAGAAGAGGCTTTCAGGGTGAGGTGGGTACACTGGTATTGGTGGGGATAAAACTGAGATGGTGTCAAGGAGTTTATGTAGAAAAAGAATGTGTAGAAACTGACAGTGGTAGTAATTGTACAATTCTTTTTTTTTTTTTTTGGCGGGGTGGGGGAGCATCACTGTTCTCCGGTGGTGGGAGTAGGAGGCCCAGCCCCACTGCTGGAATTGAACCTCCGTCCCAGTGGGCCGCAGTCCCGCGCACAACCACTACGCCACCGGGGCTCAGCCCAATTGTACAATTCTACTTGATGTGACTGAACAATGGAATGCTATGATATATCTACTAAATCCCAATTAATAATGAACTTTTAAGTTAATTAAGGCAAATGTCATTAGGTTAAATTTTAGCATCTTATTATTTGTATTTCCTTTTGGCTTATTTTACCCTTTTAATTTCATACCTTCTTTTGGATTAAGATTTTTCTGTTTTGTTTTGTGATTATTGCTAGGGAAGGTGTATGATTTTTCTTTATATGAATTCTAGGAATCATCTAGAGGAAGAAATCTAGGGGATTTCTAAAGCTATCCAGATAGCAACTCAATTAATAGTTTCTTAAGGTTATGGAAAGGCAGGTTGGGTGGAAATGAGAAGCTAGCAACACTGAGTACGGAAAGGAAGAAAACGTTCTAAAATTGATTGGAGTGATGGCTCCATTTAATATATTCAAACCAAGAAGACATGTGAAATATTAATTATATGTCAATAGGACGTATTTCAACATTAAATAAACACAATGGTGGAGTTGAAACTAAATATGAATGTACTTTGTTTTCAATTTAATCATTTCATTGGAAACTTTTGCAGCTCTTATAACGATGCACACATTCATTGTGTCAAGCACATTTGTACGTATATTGTCATGATCCTTTTCAAAAAACTTTTTTCTCCTTGAGCCCTTCATATAAGCTCCTCATCTTTTCCTCCCTCCCTCACCCTCCCACTATCATGAACTCTTGATAAACTATAAATTACTATTCTTTTGCACCAAGAAAACTCATGACCTACTCTGTATTTCTTCACACAGATCACAATAAAAATGTTTTTGTGTTGTTTGTTGAAAGAAAACATCCTATTTTTTAAGTTTTTTAATTACCCTTCATGTAAGTGTATGGTACAAACTAGACGGTCCTCATTTGGATGGACTATCCATTTGTGCATTATCCCCTTTGTCTCCCTATAATCACATATTAGCATATAATAATATATTTGATTCCTCATCAGCATCTTTGTTTGCTTGCCTATTATAACACCAGACACTGAAAGAACCAAAAGCGATAAAAAGGGATATTGTAATGCCTAGCATAAAAGACCAGGACAAGAGTATAAATAACCACACAGGGACAAGAAGGGGCTATGGAAGGCAAAGTGCATGCTTCCCCTCTAAACCTATGACCTCCAGAACACTCACTCTGCTATTAGTCCTATATTCAACTGACAATTTCACCACACTCTTTTTTACTTTCATGATCTCAAAAGATTAAAGATTCCAGAGAAGGTGGGAAGAAAACTTCAAAAGTTCATCTCACAGCTCTTATGGATCAAAGGAGACTTTATTTTCATGATGGGGAAGAGCTGAAAGGTAAATAACGAGGCACACTATTTTATAGGGTTCTCCATTAATGGAAATAAATAACACTTGACCATTTAATTAGTGTGTCTAATGTCTGTGCTCCCTGTGTTAGAGGCACTTTCTCAGACTTGTTGAGTGGGTCAAAGCCAATGCTGATTGCCACTTTCACAAAAGCTTCAACCATGCTAGCTGTCTGCCTTCAAGGCCCTGTCCCAAGCCTCCAGGATAGGAATGATGAATGAAAAAGAGCAGACACTTTGTCTATTTATAATATCAATCTGGAGTTCAGTGTCAGAATACAGAGCAATTGATTTTGGAGAAATGGTGATCTTATTAAAAGTGAAAAATATACAACCGTATGTGAAAACCTTGGTGGTTCTGTGGTAAAGTTTTGACTTTTCCTGCGGGAGAACTGGATTTGATCGCTAGCCAGTGCACCTCATGCACAACCACCGCCAGTCATATAAGCTTGCATGTTGCTATCATGCTGACACAGGTCTTAGCAGAGATTCACCACCATACAGATATACTAAGAAGAAAGTCTTGGAGAGCTAGCCCCTGTCTAATCTCTAATTTGATCTCTGTAGATATGTGTTCTCTTCTCCAAAAGAGCTAGCTATGACTCCCCAGTTCAACTAGCATCATAGCGTTTGAGTCTAATTATATTCCTGTCAGAGTAGAACTGTGCTGTATGGTTAGGGTTCTCAGAAATAGATTCCCAGGCCTTTCTTCCAAGGTTTCTCAGCAGGGCAAGGGGTGAATGGGATTTGAACCATCCAAGTTTTGGGTCAGCAGCCAAGTACAGTGACCATTTATACTACCCAAATGCTGCCTTCATGCGCAAAGCACCCTCTAGAATTCCAGGATAGCATTTTCTTTAATCCCTCTATTTTAGTTTGTGCTCTCATAGGCCTCACTGTGAATCCTCTGGCAATGATTTGTTCCTCTCACCCTGTCTTAGGTGATGAGACCTCTCCCTTTAAGACCTTCCTTACATCTTTAAACAGTTTTTCTGTGGCCTTAGTCCACCAGATTATATTCCAATAAATATCTTTCTTTCTCAGAAGTTGTTAAAAAGTCCTGTTCATTTGTCTTAGCCAATGAAAACTCAAATATACCTAGAAATATAGCCTTCCTGACCATTTTATTCAACTCATATATTCCTTAATAGAGGAATTATATACAGATTCAACATCTGTTGACTATTTTTGCTACCCTCTTCCCAGATCTTATGTTAATTTTCTATAGCTGGAGAACTCAGGATCTTTGGCCACTTGAGCCTGCATCTATTTACTTAAAAGTGAGTTGACTGCTGGACATGACTTTCAAAAGGCTCCCTTCTGAGTGATATGATTTTGATTATTTGCAATTATTTGCAAGGAACCATTAATCCACTCACTCTCACTATAGTTGTTACCTTTCCTGGGTTTTGTATACAAAAAACATTTTAAAAGAAAATAGCAACAAAGAACTATAACAAAATAAAACATAAAAATAACAAAATAAAACATAAAAAATCTATAGAAAAGAAAGGAATATTAAAAACTAGAACCAATTTTACTTGGGTCAAAAGAGAGATCAAATAATGTGTTAGCACCAGCCTATGTGATCATGAGGTGGTGAAGGGATCCAGTGTAAGGCATCAATGAGCTAAAATTATATTATTATTAATGAGGGGGAGTACAGATTGGGGACCCAAAGCCCATCAATAGGTGAGGTGACATCCTTTTGCAGAGGGGTTACAAGGAGGAGATGAGTCAGTTAAGATACAGGGTAGGAGCTATGAAATATGCAACCTTCCTTTAGTTCCCAAATGCTGCCTCCCACCCACTATCATGACCCCAATTCTACCACATAAATCCAGCTAGACCAGGAGATGTACAGTGAAGTTGGA
>PVJH01042529.1:0-14226 GCA_004026705.1 Nesogale talazaci
ATATTTAAATATGGAGAAGTAATGTTTATAGCGAAATTGTTAAATATCCACACTTCTCTTTTTGCATATCAGGCATCTTGAATGATTGAAATGCAAACTATGCACTAATTACATCTCAAATAAACTGACTGCATATTGTGCCTATTTTCTCTGCAAAATAGAAGAACTAAGAAATGAAAAGATCTTGTTTTCCATTTCTTGGCAAGTTTTTTTCAGAGGAATGAGGCAAAGACTTTTCTCACAATGGCCTTATTTTTTCCTCCTTTCTTTCTCAAATACCCCCTTGACCTTCTGCCACTTCCAGATTTTAAAAAATAATAAAGAAAGAGAACAAATAACTTTGTGAAAGAATTTCTTGGGACATTAGTTGAAGAGTGCTTTAGTAAGTATGTAAAAGCTAAACCAAATATAAGGGGATGTCTTGTAAGCTGAGTTTGAAATAGGAATTGCCGGCTCCTAACACTCAAAGGGCTTGCTGTGAGAATCCAAAAAAAAAAAAAAAAATGATTTAAACCATCAAGCATTCTACAGTGCAACCATCATGTATAATCTGACTTTCAACCTGAGAGCAGTCCAGGTTCCTTATTTTGCAGGAACATGCATAGAAGCCATGCATGAAAATAGCAATACTTTGTCTGTCTTTGAATTCTTCAAAGAAAGAAAAGAAATAAAGTTGGAAAGGTATCAGAGACATGAAGCAGGACGGCAGTGATGGTGTATGAAAGAGGAAGAAAAACATGGGAAAAGATGCCAAGTATTGCACACTGAACATGAATTGTGCTATCATAGAACAGACCCAAAATGACATGAAGTCATACTTGAAATTTTCGAAAAACAGCACTGTGAACAAGATTTTTAAAAAATGGAAGAATGGGGATTAAAAAGAGAGCAGAGGGCAAGCTGAGTCTCTAGAGATGATTTTTTTTCATTCGTCTATTTTAAAATCATTTTTATTAAATTATTTTATTGGGGCTCATACAACTCTTATCACAATCCATTCTTAAGTCCATTGTCTGTCAAGCACATTTGTGCATTCATTCATTTGTCCTCATCATTCTCATAACATTTGCTTTCCATTTAAGCTCTTGGCATCGGCTCCTCATTTCTCCCCTCCCTCCCTACTTCCCCTCCCTACTTCCCCTCCCTCATGAACCCTTGATAAGTTATAATTACTTTGCTCTAGAGATGATTTTTTTAGAGATGATTTTTGCCCATTTCTCCATTTACCTGTGAGTTTCCAAAGCTTGTGGAAGAAACCAGAAAAACAGAACTCACTGCTGTCGGGACGTAACTCTGATTCTTTACAGAAGCAGACTGCCACGCACTTCTGCGGAATGGCTAGCAGGTTTGAACTGTCGACCTTTTGGTTAATAGCCAATGCTGAACCATGATACTACTAGAGCTCCTTCTATGCAAGAAACTACAGTGAATAAAATCTTACTCAAAAGTCCTAGAAAATGGATAAACCTTGATTTTTCCTTGTCTGTTAAATAAGGGGAATTAAGTGGTCTTAATTTATTTGGCAATTCAAACATAAACTCCTTATAATTCAGGAAGGACAAGTAGAGACAGGAAGACAGAGTGTGAAAAAGAGGAAGACCTTCAGTGAGCTGGGTTGACTCAGTGGCTGCAGGAATGGGCTCAAACGTGACAATGGTGAGGATGATCTAGGACCACACAGAATTTTGTCCCCCTGAACACAGGGCTGCTAAGAGTTGGGAACAACTCAATGGTACTTAACAGCAACAACAACAACAACAACAACAAAGCTGGCATTCCATCATTTCCCCCAGGGACTTACTACTCTTCATCAGAGTTCTTAAGCCCCTGATTATTTTGCTTATCCTTTTGTTCATGGATAAGTTGAAAGTATTCAACTTGGGCCTGTCATTCTGCCCTCCTGGGTACACTTCCACCCTTAACTTTTCTCTGAAAAGCAGGTCTTCCTAGAACGTTAACTGGAATTACATACTGGAGTAGTTCCATTGTTATTACAACTTTGCTTAGGGGGAAACTGAGGTTCAGTTTACACTTAAGTAGCACGACCAATTAATAATAATTTATATTGCAGCTGTGCTGCATTTACTTGTTAATTTTGAAGATCATGATATGCTAATTGCCTAAGCTTGCTTGCCCTATAAAACTGGCTTACTTCTCACAAATCAAAAAAAAAAAAAAAAGAACCCCACCCCATCCCAGAAAAGATGTAACTATTGACACAACATATGTATGTATGTATGTATACATTATGATGAGTGCTGTATGAGTCCCCAATAAAATGAATTAAAAAAAAAATTATTAGCTGTACTTCTAACAGCAAGGCACAGCAAAGCTGGGGTATGGGCACAGAGAACTAGTAAGAAGTGTCTAAGGAATGTGAGAGGTGTGCCAGCAATGTGTAATACATCCATTGTAACTTTTATTGTCTGAACCAATTCTTCCGTGGCTTTGACAACTATGCTATTATTAAAGTATGACTTCTCAATAAAAAAAAAATAATTTATAAATTATCAAGAATGCATGAGGGAGGAAGGAGCGGGGAGGGAGAGGAAAAATGAGGAGCTAATTCCAGGGATGATGGCAATAAATGTGCTTTGCATTGCAATGGATGGATGTATGGATTGTGATAAGAGTTGTATGCGTCCCCAATAAAATGATTGAAAAAAAAAAGTCGTATGACCAAAGTTAACAGTTTGCTACCATTATCAAGAACTTGAACCCTAGGCAGTCTGATTGGGTGGGCCAGGTAGTTTTTCATCCTATTGTATATAAATTTGCTAGCAGCCTGACCCAACTGATATAGTGGTGACTTATTGGGTTGCTAATTACATCCATTTGAACCCACCAGCCACACCAAGAGAGAAAATGGGGTTTTCTAGACCCATAGAGAGTTACAGTCTTGGAAATTCATAGGGAAGCTAGAAATCAATCACCCCATCTGCAGACAATTGGACATATTCTCAAGGAAGGGTTACAAGGGACGAGCCATCCAGAGTGCAGTATGGCACTGGCAAAACACACATCATTTCTCTAGTTTCTGAATCCTTCCTCCCTTCCACTACCATGATCCAGCTGCACTTTATAAATCCAGCTAGGCTGGAGCACACACATGAGTACAAATAAGAGCCCTTGACACTGGAATCCAGGACAGATAAAACCCTCAGGCATAGTAATGGTAGTAGTGATAGCATGAGGGTAGGAGAATATGGCGGGAGTGAGGGGTGAGTAGGGGGAACCCTACACGAGGTTGGATATATAGACACCCCCACCCCCACCATGGGAATGAATAACAGAAAAGTGGGTGAAGGGAGACAATGGGCAGTGTAAGACATGGAAATAACGATAATAACATATAATTGATCAAGGGTTTACAAGGAGGGAAGAGGTGGTGAGAGAAGGCAAAAAGGAGGAGCTGATACCAAGGACTCAAGTAGAAAGAAAATGTTTTGGAAATGTTGATAGTAACATTTGTACAAGTGTGCTGAGTACAATTGAATAATGAATCATTATAAGATTTGTAAGAGCCCTCCAATAAAATGATTAATTAAGAATAAATAAATAGAGGAAAGAAAAAGTAAAAAAGGAGGAGATAACCCGGATAGTCTTATATTTTAAAAAATATATTGGTAATATTAAAAAGGTTGAATTTGTAATTTATACTTTTTTTTTTAATTTTATTTTTATTTTTTTTTTAGGCATCACTGCCCTCAGGTGGTGGGAGTAGGAGGCCCAGCCTTTGCTCCTGGGAGCCAGAATCGAACCTCCATCCCAGTGGGCCGCAGTCCCGCGCACAACCACTACGCCACCAAGGCTCAGCCCTGTAATTTATACTTTCACAAAGAAAACTCATCCCAGATGAATCCAATGCTAGCTTCTACTAAATATTTAAAGTGAAAATGGTGTCAATTTTGAACAGATTCTTTGAATAAACTGAGAAGAAATATTTTCCCAATTCATTCAATTAACTTATCTGGGCTTGGTAAAAAAAAAAAAAAATCATACAATCACAAGGAAAAAAAACTGATGTCCTTTGTGACACGAAGGATACAAAGATTCTAAACTGAACTTTTGCAAATGGAATTCAGCAACATGGATAAATATATAACATCTCATTATCTATAGGGTTTATTCCAGGAATGGAACATTGGCTTAATATTTGAAATTCAATCATTGTAAGTCACTGGTAGAGCAAAAATTTAAAAAGAAAAAGAAAGTTAAGCTAACAAAAACAAGCAAATAAATAGTCACTCATTTCAGATTTTAAAACCAGGAATAGAAGTGTTCACTGAATTGAAAATGGGATAAGGATACAACCCAAGTTCACTACCATCGACTCAATTCTGACTCTAAGTAACCATATAGGACAGAGAAGAACTACCCTTGGGGGTTTCTGAGACTGTTTTATGGAGTACAAAACCACCAACCATTGCTTCTTATGCAGAATCCTGCTTCCAGCAGAATAAAACACAAGCTGACACATGGAAAGTTTTTTTGCATTCTCAGTATCTTGGACCAGAGAAATACCATCATTATCTCTTTCACTTAAGTGTTAAATTAGGCCACCAAAAAACAGAGGCATTATAACAGTCCGGTGACGGCTGGGGAGACAGGACACGTAAATGCAATCCGGTACCTTTATTTGGATCTTGGGGCAGCAGCCGAAAAACTGGTGAAACCTGAACCCAGTCTGGAATTTAGCTAATAACAATGCACTGCTTACTGATGTTGGTTTCTTAGTTCTGATAAACACACAATGGTCATTGATGCTGCTGGGTGAGTGCAGGGCAGCTAACCTCAAGGTTGGTGGTTCAAACCCACCAGAAGCTCCTTGGAGAATGATAATGTCAAGATTTACAGCCTGGGAACCCCTATCTCGAGTTGCTGAAAATCAGCATGGACTTGATGGCAGTGCGGTTGGTTTCAGCTGGCGCTGCTCCAGCTAAGATTTATGGCCTCAGAAACCCCCCGTGGGGTTGCTCTGACTCAGAATTGACTCGATGGCAGTGGCTTTCTATATTTTTGTTTTTAGAGTATCTCATGTTAATGTTTCTTTTTTTTTTTTTTTAGGCATCACTGCCCTCTGGTGGTGGGAGTAGGAGGTCCAGCCTTTGCTCCTGTGAGCTGGAATTGAACCTCCAACCCAGTGGGCCGCAGTCCCGCACACGACCACTATGCCACCGGGGCTCAGCCTCATGTGAATGTTTCGGAGAAAGTTAGGAGGAGGTGGTATGCAGACACTCTCTTACCTTTTCAACTCTCCTATAATTCTGGAGTCATTCCAAAGTAAAAATTTTAAAAGGTAGTCTTTTGCTTTCTCTCTCTAAATATAGTAATACACAATGTATAACAGTGACTTAAATAGTTCTGTGTGGTACTTACCTGGGAGATGGTTGTCTTTGACATTTAGGAATACAAATATAGTAACCAAGCAGTCCAGAAATAATCAAAAATACTCCAGCAGCGATCAATCCAGTCAGAAGGCCCAAACCATCCACTTTTTCTCTGTGACCCTCTTAAAAGAAATGATTAAAATCATATTACTTATAACAACTGAACAGCAGCAATAAGATTTCAATATGTTTAACACTGGGTCAAAACAGCTTAGGATATAAATATGCTATAATTAATGCTTGTTTTTTAAAAAAAGTCTTTGTGCTAGAGAGACTACCTGAGGATATAAAACAGCACTTCCAAAAATTCTTTTTTTGGGGGCTGAGCCCTGGTGGCGTAGTGGTTGTGCGCGGGACTGCGGCCCACTGGGACGGAGGTTCAATTCCAGCAGTGGGGCTGGGCCTCCTACTTCCACCACCGGAGAGCAGTGATGCCCCCCCCCCAAAAAATTCTTTTTTTGTTGTTTTTTTTGGGGGGGACGTCACTGCTCTCTGGTGGTTGTGGGAGCTAGCCAGAGCTGCTCTTGAGAGCCGCCGCTGGATTTGAACTGCCGAGCCCGCTGGCAGCAGTTCTGCACTCAACCACTTACGCTACCGGGGCTCTGCCCCCCAAATTTTTATATATGGTACTAAATTCTTTCTTCTAGTTTATATTAGTTATACTAAATGGATACTATCCAACACTGATTGGGATTGTTATTTATTTATTGTCTAACTGGACACATTTGATATTATTCAGATAAATCTGTTAGTAACTCTGGTGTAACTATATAACATAATCTTTCATCTAGCTGGGGGCCCTACCTAAGGAGAATAAAAGAATGGGGGGGGGGAATCTTATCAAAAGCAGCTAAAAATGATCAATACACAGGAAGGGGAGAAAGCAACCAAATCCCTGAGGAATCCTAAAAATAGACTTCAGAATTGGGGTGTTGGGGTGGGTGACCAGGAGACAGGCACTTGGTTTGGCATCACATTAGAACCAATCGGAAAGCATGCATAAGGGTCAGCAGACAGACCTTTTCTTTTTTTTCATATCTATCTACATAAGGTAGACAGGATTGTTTACAGTCCCATGGAGAAAACAGTCAGAGCAACAGTTCTGGGGGAGGCATGAAAGAAGAGGAGGTGAGGTACAGTGAGAGGGGAGCTAACAAACCCGGGGATAAGGGAACAACAAGAGATCTAAAATCAATGGAAAGGAGGGTAGAGAATGCTTGGTGTGGTTTAATCAAGTGCAATGTAACTGAGAAGAATTAAAGAGAGCTGAAAAATGGTTGAACATGATAGTGGGACAGGAGGAAAGTAAAAGGAAATAGAGGAAAGAACTAGGAGGCAAAAGACAATTTTAGAGGTATAAAAATAGACATGTATATATGTAATTACATTGATCTATAACAGTAGGGGTATAGGTCTATGTATATATATTTATATGCTAAATATTAAGGTAGCAGAAAGACACTGGGTCTCTTACTCAAATCCTCCCTCAATGCAAGAACTTTGTTATAATACCCTGGCAGTCTGTGATTCTCACCTTCCCATCATGATCGCTCAAGGCAAAATGCGTGCATAAGTAAATGTCTGCCTATTACAAGATATAGTGTGTGGGGTCTTAAAGGTTTGAAGTTAAACAAGTGGCCATCTAGCAGGGAAGAAAAAAAAACCCACATGGAAGAAGCACACCAGCCCTATGTGATCATGAGATATCTATGGGATCAGGCATCAGAAGACCAACACAAACAATCATATCAATGCAAATGAGGGGACTTAGAGTGGAGACCCAAAGTCCATCTGTAGACAGTTATCCCCTCACAGAAGGGTCACAAGGAAGGGACGAGTCAGCCAGGGTGCAGTATAGCACCGATGACCACACAACAATCCTCTAGTTCTTTGCTTCCTTCCCCCACTCTCGTGACCCCAGTTCTACTTACAAATATGGCTAGACCAGTGCATGTACACTGGTACAAGTAAGAGCTCTCGACACTCGGGATCCAGGACAGATAAATCCCTTGGGTACAGGAATGGGAGAAGCGATACCTTGATGGCAGTAGGAAGGTGTGGGGAGGAAGGGTGCACTGATTGCATGATGTATCACACTTCTCCCATAGGAGGACAAACCACAAGACTGTGGGTGAAGGGAGACAGCAGATGGTGTAAGATATGAAAATAATAATAATTTATAATTTATCAAGGGCTCATGAGGGTGGGAAGGTGGGGGAGGGAGGAAAAAAAGGGGAGTCAATCCCAAGAGCTCAAGGTGAAAGAAAGTGTTTTGAAAATGATGATGACAACATAAAATGTATGGATTGTTCTAAGAGCTGTAAGAGCCCTCAATAAAATGATATACATATAAGAAAAGAGGGCGAATAATAAGGATGATGAAGATGACCAGAAAAAAATCGATACTGATAAGATAAAGGATATCCCGTCTCTATAAATTACTTAATTCTGGCTGAGCCCTGGTGGCCTAGTGGTTGTGTGCAGGACTGCGGCCCACAGGGTTGACAGTTCAAATCCAGCAGCAGCTCTCCAGGAGCAAAGCTGGGCTTCCTACCATGGCAGTGATGCCACAAAAAAACAAACTAAATAAAAAAAAAGTTACTTAATTCTATCCAGCTCTCAGAAATATCTTATTTACTTATAATGGTAAAAAAAAAAAGGTAAATAAAGAGTAAAAAAAAAAACTTTATTGCTTTGACACTAATGGAATTCAACTTTTTTATTCTCTGCAAGTCTTGACTTAGCTGAGTTGTTATAATAACTTTCAACCTATTATCTCATTTCCTTAGTATCTTACCGAACTTGATTTTCAGTGTGTGAACAGATGAATGCAGCTTTCTCTTAGATGGTCTAGTGCATCATTAAGAAGTCCTCCTTGGATTTGCAAGGTAAGTATATTGAACAACAACCAAACTCAAACAATAAGATGAAAATGTAATACAACAGCGGGTGAGAAAAAACATTACATTAGATAAATCCTTGTCTTACCAGATTTTGGTGATGGTCCTTTAATGGCATATTCTTGCCAAAACTTCATCTGTGAAAAAGGTGAAATTCCTAAGTATATTTCATTTCTTTATGATTATTTCATTTGCTCTCAATGACCAAAACTCTTGGCAAGTGCCATGAGTAGGAGCTTTATTTATTTATTCAAGCTTATTTATTGAAGGGTGTGACTTATTCTAATTAAAGCATTCCCACCCACTGATGCCTTTGCCAGTCCCAACTCTCTGTTATTACATCTTACCTTTCTCCCCTCCAGGAGCCTTAGTGGTGTAATGGTTAAAGCACTCTGCTGTCAACCAAAAGGTTAGGGGTTAGAAACTCCAGAAACTCTGTGGGAGTAAGATGTGCCAAGATGGCTTCAGTGAAGATTGTGGCTGTGGAAATCTCCGGGGCAGTTTGAACCCTGTCCTTTGGGTGCCTGGGAGTTGGAGGAATGGACTCCACAGCAGTGCATTTATTTTCCCTTCACCTGCCCAGAGCTCCCACTCAGGCATCAGTTTTTCCTCCAAGTCACTATTTCTCTAAACAATAAACTAGATTATACTATGTATAAAGAGTTAGAATTATCCTAGTTAGAGTAATGGGAAATATTACATTCAAGACGGTTGAATAATCCGTTTGGAGTAGTAGGAAATATTACATTCAAGACAGTTGGCAAAAGCACCAACGATGGAAGTTGAAACTATGAACCCCTTATCGTGTTTCCCAATTTTTTTTTATAATATATTTACCAGATTTAATTGAAAGTCATTTACTATTTAGGAAAACATTCTTGATAGCTCTGTGTTACTTGAGTGTTACTTGAGAGAGAAAAAGATGACTTTAAGGAATCGTGATAAAATTAGAGAAGGAATTTTGGGGGAAAACAGAATAAAATCTCAATCGTCCCAATTACAAAGTTTGCTTAGTCTCCCCTCTCTAAGAACCCACTGCCATCAACTCAATTTCAAATCACAGTAGCCCTATATACGGTTTCTCGGGTTTTTGGAAATCTTTGTAGGAGAGAATAACTTTGTCTTTCTCTCTCAGAGTGGCTGCTGGGTTTGAACTGCTGACCTTGCAAATCAGTCATCCAACACAAACAATGCCACCAGGGCTCCCAGATGTGGCAAACATTTCAGTGAAATTTTCTTTTTTTTGGCTGAGCCCCAGTGGCGTAAGTGGTTGAGTGCGGGGCTGTGGCCTCTGGGCTTGGCAGTTCAAATCCAGCGGCTGCTCTCAGGAGCAGCACTGGATAGCACCCAAGACCACCAGAGTCAGTGATGCCCACAAAAAAAAAAAGAGATTTTCTTTTTTTCCCCCTAACCCTAACTCTATCTAGTGAGATTTTCTATGGAAACATGAAGAATTAGGTTCCATCATATAGGTACCTAGTGAGGGATTAGTTACCAAAGAATAAAATGAGAATTTAAGGATGGGGAAAAAGAGCTGGGGGATACTTATTGTATAAAAGTAAAATTGGGGGTTACTTAACATTCTTCAAGAATTTTTTTTAAAACCTTAACAGAATTAACAAATATGATTTAATTACACTTAAGTGAATTACTAAAGGGTAAATTCCTGGAACTCAACATTTTGTATTTCCACTGTCTAGGAGACTGTCTGGTACATAGTAGATATTTGTGATACAGATAAAGAGTTGTTTTTTTTTAAGTTAAGGCCATTTCTACCTCTGGATAAGTTTTATGGTTTTTCCCAGAGGAATAATATTCTAAGTCTTGAATAAATGAAAGCTAAACTTACCTAAGAAGCTTCTGGATGCCCCTACTAAGTGTTCTACTACGAACTGTGGTAGTTACATAATTTGGTGTCAATTTGAGAGGATTATGAGTGAAGGGGTGGAGTCTGGCCTGTCAATCAAGATATAACCAATGAGGCCTCAGTGTGAACACTGTCTTCTACTGAGAATTCTGGGAACTCTCTCTCTGCTCAGTCCCTGGGATACACTTTACTGGCAAGACACATGGAACTGTGCTAGTGCCCTGAGCGAGAGAAACCACATGGAGACCCCTGCCAGTGTTGAGCTGCTGCATTCGGCATCACTGCATAAGTCTAAAGAAGGCTTTATAGATTAGTATCGGACATATGGCTTATATCGGACTTATGGACTTGATCTGGACTGGGCTGGGAGGTTTTCTCAATATTCAATTGCTCTTGTACATCAAGCTCTTTCTTATAGACACATGAGAGTCTATGAACTTGTTTCTTTAGTCCACCTAGACTAATACACTAACTCCCAGGTGGGTGGCTCCAACTGCCCCAGAGGGGTCTCAGGTGAAAGGCTGATGCCTGAAGGATGTTGCCTTGAAAGCCCTCAAGAGCAGTTCTACTCTGCTCATGTGTGGGCTCATCTCCATTCGTCAGAAACTGGCAACAACAACCCTGCCTAAATCAGAGGGCTGTTACAAACGTCATTTGAAGTTTAATTCGCTCTATATCGTACACTCAGTTATTAGAGATAAAACTAGGTCTAGGGCTGAGCCGCGGTGGCGTAGTGGTTGTGCGCGGGACTGCAGCCCACTGGGACGGAGGTTCAATTCCAGCAGTGGGGCTGAGCCTCCTACTCCCACCACCGGAGAGCAGTGATGCCCCCCCAAAAAAACCAAAAAAAACAAAAAACTAGGTCTAACCAGGTTAATACATATTTTAAGGAAGTAGAGCTAGGAGGTAGCCAGCTCAGATTTTGTGCAAAACATAAAAGCGTGACTGAAAATGTGACTTCATTTAAGTACAATTCAATAATTTCCCAGCCAATTAATATTAACCACTCGAGTTACCGTTTTATCGTCATCTATAAAGATCTCTCTGGCCTCCTCATAATTGCAGAGTTCTTCAATACACTCTCTCTCAAGGTTACCAGGTGTGAGGAGTTCCAAGTCAAATCTATTATAGAGGAGGCGTCGAGGTATGAAAACGCTGGCTTCTTCTTTTGAAGTAAAGACTGATGAAGAAAGGAAAAGATTCCACATATTAGTGACAAAGGAAAAATTATTTTAATTATGGAAAAAGTAAGTTGCTCTTACGGTAGCTAATTAGCTCTCTCTTGTATGCTTTTAAATTTTGACCACAAAAGCAGGAATTTCACCAAAAAGAATTTCCCCTGAGTATCAAATACAAATGCTAGTCTCACTCCTCAGCATTTTTGAGTTGATGATAGCACAGAAGATTGGCATAGACACAGTGGAAGGGCAGCGAAAAAAGGAAAACCGATGATAAGAGGACTGACACAGCGGCTACAATGATGGGATCGATGATGACAGCAATCAGGATGGTGCGGGCCGGGCAGTGTTTCGCTCTGTAATACCAGTGGTCCCGTGGGCTGGAATGGACGACAGCACCTCAAAACATCTCTCTCCAGTAAGGCCCTTTGGTGGTGCAGCGGGTTAAGCACGGGGCTCTGTGCTGCAAGGTCAGCCGTCTAAAGGCACCGGCCCCTCTCAGGAAGAAAGATGAGATTGTTGACTCCTTAAATATTTTCAGTCTCCGAAACCCACAGGGCGGTTCTGCCCTGTATGGTCACTAGGGATTGGGACTGACTTGCTGGCTGCAGGATTTTGGATTTTCCCCAGCGAATTATTTTTTCCAGTAAATGACAAATTAGACACTTCTATTTCTAAAGATTTGACTTCCTTTCATCCTGGCTGAAATGAGTTAGTGTGGCATAAGGGAATGAGTACTAGACTGAGAATGAGAAGATGGGGAGAGATTCTTAGTTTTGATTTGACTTAGCTCTGTGCGAAGCATGCTGGGAAGTCACTTTTCTCTCCAGTTGCCTTTTCCTCCTTTATCAAATCAGAGACTTGCAAGACATGATCGTTAAGATCTCCTGATGTTCAAAAATTAAAACCTTTTTGGAGTCCAGTTTGTACTGAAACTCATTAATAGAATTACAAATACAACTTTAAATGAATTATAAGACTGATTAAAAGACAGTCATCCCTTGTCAAGAAGTTTCCCACTCCTCTTCCTGCAAATGTGTGTCTACAAAGTTTTACACGACGCCCTCTGCATGTGCCCAGAAGGTAAATGCAAACAGGGTTAAGGCCCCGTGGACACAATCCCCAAACATCCCACCAGGGCGGTGTTTAAAAAAGAACTCACAAAAAAAAAAAATAAAAAAAAAGAACTCACAAATGTTCAACTCGTTTGGGTGCCACGGAAGCAAAGCTTACGAGATTCTGCTGCAGATTACATGAGTGAGAGACAGGAATTCAAAGGCTCTGTGAGTACTCCATCAGAAGCAGAACAGAAACTAAAAGTCGGGCTGTTTCTGTCCATGAAGCTAAAAGAAAGATTTTATTAGAGTGAGCAGTCAAAAGAGAGCTTAAGCCAAGGAGAGCGCTTGACAGATTAATGCTCACGTGAGTGACCCCAGGCTGACATGTACTCTTAGCCCTGTGAGAATAGCCACACCACGTCCAAAATGTTTTCTTTTCTTTTCTTTTTCCCCTTGTCTTTGATATCAACTCTATGTGTTGGGTTGTTAACTTCAAGTTCAGCAGTTCAAAACCACCAGCTGCTCCCTGGGAGAAAGACGGAGCTCTCTCCTCCCGCCATAAAGAGTTGTAGTCTTGGAAATCCACAGGGGCAGTTCTACCCTCTAGGAAGGCTATGAGTTGGGATTGATGCAATGGGAGTGAACTTGGAGTTTCCAAAGCTGTATATTTCTTTAAGAAAGTTTTTGTGTTTTTATCGTATAACGAGGCACTGAAATATCTGAACAAATCAATATCTGGGCGGTGTGGCAGCTGCTTTCTCCTTCACTTCTTTGGGTTACGAGAATAGCCACTAGGGTATTTTTTTTTAAGGGAAAGAAAAAACAAACAAACAGGGATAATCTTTTGCATTACTTAAGCTTTTCCAAGGCATGCACTGGTACAACATAAACTTCTGACAGATGCGACTACCAAGTGCCCAAACATCATGCCCAGCACCTGGGTGGTGGCAGCTCACTGCACCCCTCCCACTGGGGCCTGGCTGGTACGTGATGTTGGCAGCATCTGGAGGAGTGTGAATAGTATCCAGAGGAGGAGGATGGAAGAGGAAACAGCGTGAGTGCCTTGCCGGGAAGTTGTGCAGACTCAGCCTGAACACGTGGTGGGTGCAAACCCAGGCTTCGTTGATGTTCTTTAGTAGGGAACATCTGGCGAAAGCCCACGATGGAGTCTTCCTTGGCCTTCTCTGGTTCACAACCATGTTAAAGATGCAGCTCTCTGCCAGGGGCTGATGGTCCTGCGACGTGATGCTGTGCTGGATTTTCTGGAATGGAAGCCTGGACAACTTCTCCACAGTGGCAGCTCTCCCCTGGAACTGCTGTCCTTCCCACAGAAGGCAGGATGCGTCAATCAGCAGGCCAGCAGGCCAGCCCCACATTTCTAGTCTCAGGCATAAATCGCACCCAGGTGGGTTCTTTCGCTATCAAATAACTGGTAGCCATGCTGAATGACGCTGGATCCAATTAGCAAATCGGCTTGTCTCCCATTCTGGGGTTTTGCCCGGCCTCATGGAGACCCAAGGGGCTGGCATGATGGTGGCAGCTGTGGTGGCAACCAGCGTGGTCTGGCCCCAAGAAGTAGATCTTTAAACAAGCCGATTGCCACATTTTTTCATGGAGTAGTTAGTTGATGGGTTCAAACCACTCATCGTTTGGTTAGCAGTTGATCGTGTAACCATTGTGCCACCAGTGCTCATTCCTATTGGCTAATCACTTTTCCCAGTGTGTTTGAATCTTTTAGATTCTTTGGCTCAGTACAGTATCTGCTAGCGACAGGTGGCTATTGAACACTTGAAATGGGGCTCGTTCAAATTAAGATGCATTATGATTCTACAA
>PVJH01042530.1:0-14231 GCA_004026705.1 Nesogale talazaci
GGAAAAGTGATAAAAGAGTAACAGAAGCACAGCAGCAGCACAATCAAGAGACAGAGCACAAAACAAAGCTGTGGGCTTCCTGGTCCATAGAGGGGGTGAAACGACATGCCTTTATGCTGAAGGCTTCTGTTCGGTAGCATGCATCCAGTTGTTGAGTCAGAGCAACTAGTTTTGCTGACTCAATGAAGTAGGGCTCCTTTGGACAGAGACGTATGGCAAAATTACATGCCCTTTGGGTGCTATCCACAACATTTAAAGAGCTTTGTATCATTGCCTCAGCATTGACAGAGGCCAACAGACCTCTGGCTGAGAGTCCAAGGACCAGAGAAAGAAGCTTATCTTCAGCCATGTTTATAACGAGCCTGTCCTGACCAAATACATCTATCTTGAATATGTCTTAGTCTGAATTATAACTTGATAGCTTCTGTGTAAAGCCTTGTATTTATCATGTATAAGTCCTTTGTGGCCCATGAGACAGATTATTGAACTCAACAGAGAAACAGAGACAGCTAGGAAGGATGCAGACACGGTAAAAAAGGCTGGGCTCTGGGAAGATGCTGGAAGGTGGGGGTATATCTCATAAGAAAAACCTTGGACTAGTGACTCGAATAAGTTTGCTTCTCCTTTCTCTTTGTGAAATTGGAGGAATTTAGATGTTGCACCTCTCATCTTTTTTTGCAAATGGATTTTATTTTTTGATCATGTTTATTTACAGTTTGAAATCAGGGAAATGTCATAGTGGCTTTAACATTGGAATAATTTTATGGAAAAATCAAGGACCAGGAAACAAGGGAAACTTTGTCCTCACATCTTTTCAGGTAATAAGATTATCAGTAACCATTTTCTTTTACCTCATAGAGTACTTTTTGTCTAAAACCATTTAGGGTTATGGGCATTAGAATCCAAAAACTACAGTAAACCAACTGTTACCAAGCTGATTCCAAGTCATAGTGATATTACAGGATAGAACAGGACTGCTCCCAGGATTCCTGGCGCTATAAACTGTCATGAGAAGAGATGGTGACGGCCACGTCTTCCTTCCTGCAGTAGCTGGTAGGTTCAAATTGCTGACCTTGTCCTTAGTAGCACAACACTTAAATCTTTAAGACAATGTTGGAATCTTGCAGTCTGGGAATGTAATAGTTAAAACAAGAGCTTGAAACAAAGCACCTCAACACATTAAACATCTAACATGCAATAAAAGGACTTAGATTGACCCATTTAAATATTTTTTTCCAGATATTTATTGTTTATAATTACTTCGGACCAAGGTAACCATAAAATATAGAAAATATTTAGAGCAGAAGCACATACTTTGTTAGGATGTATAGCTTGATGTTTGTTATACGATGTTGTGGGTAGTGGAATCATCAATCTGTTTGAGTCATGTGATCCATTCACTATTGCGGCAGTCATGTAATTTTGACTCAATTTGAGGATTATGAGTATAGGAGTGGAGTCTAACCTGTCAATCGGGAGATAGCCTATGAGACCTCTGTATTGGCATGTACTTCACTGGAGATTTCTGAGATATCTGGCCATATTTTACCGTTGGAGGTAAGAGACTTACACATCAGTCTTTATCCACATAACAAGGAATTTTTGACAACTTTAATTTATTTCATGATGCATTGATGAGACCGTTGAAAATCTATGACTTTAGGATTTGGAAACCAAATAGGAAATTTAATTTTCCAGCTAAATAAACATTTATAAATATTGACTTTATGACTATGTGGAACTGGATGATTATTTGTATGATTTTCTTTTTGTAATCCTTTTTCTCTACCAACTGGGTACCAGTAACATTCTTCCTCCAAGTTGTAGTAATAAAAAAAAGTTTCTCGATATTTTCAAATGTCTAATATTGGACAAATTCATTCCTAATCAAGAAGCAAAGATAAAAATGTTTACCTCTAAAAGGATGTACGCGCGCTGAGCCCCGGTGGCGTAGTAGTTGTGCGTGGGACTGCCGCCCACTGGGCTGGAGTTTCAAATCCAGCAGCAAGGCTGGGCCTCCTAATCTCATCACCAGAGGGGAGTGAGCCTCACAAAAACAAAACAAGCAAAAAAAATAAAAGGACGTACGCCCCCCCCAAAAAGGAAAAGCTCCTCTGATCAGATGATATTCTGCAGAGCGGAGCTTTCATAGTACACATTTTTTCCTGTCACGTCAGCATTGAGCAACTCACTCTGAATTAGTGTATGTAATGACATTGCCTGGGAAGGTTCTTTCTAGTCACAGTGAATTTTGTCATAAAAGCAGTTTTGCTTGAGCCTCATTTTTTGTGATGGCCGACTTAAGAGAACAGCATGAACTTATGTGTGGCAGTCATGTGCTTATGCTAATTTTATAATTGAAATGTAGGGGTGGAGTCTAGCCTGTTAATCTGGAGATATCCATTGAGTAGCCAAAGAGACCTCTATGTGGGCATGGCTTTCACCTGACACTGCTAGGAAATCTCGCGATATTTCCCTCATGAAGATGAGAAGCTATCTTCACCAGTGTTGGGAGTTAGGTAGAGAGATGATTAACCACAGGCAACACAGAATGGCAGCAGCTGGGAGGCTGGAGTAGACGGTGGAGAGACCACACGGCTTAGCCCTGGTGAAGACAGACCTCTGAAGCTGGATTGGCATGCTGTTGATGGACCTGAGCCCTGGAAGCGAGCAGCCATGGGGAGACCCCTGCTAGCGCCAGAATTCTGCACCCACTGACCTGTGACTTCCTGAGTCGGAAGCAGACTTTATAGACTGATTTCGGATATATGGGTTATTATTGGACTTATGACTTTGCACTGGACTGGATTGGGATGCCTTCTGAGGGTCACATTTCTTTTGTATATAAATACTTTCCTTATACCTATATGCATGTCTCTGAAATTTGTTCCTCTAGTCTACCCGGACTAACACATTGTGTTTCCTGCTCAGGAAAAATGTCATAGAAACTCGTCTAATGTTGAACACAGCTTATAAGGACAGGGCAAGGGGAAAACTCAAGTGTAAGAGTCGTTTTCTCATTTCAAAAAAGATGAAATGATGATTAATGACAAACCTTGTTCTGGTCATCCGTCAACTTCCTGAATGGATGAAAATGTCTATTTGGACTTCTTTCCATCAGGTCAGACTGTTAATCAAGTTTTCTATTTAGAAGCATTTAGGGATTCTGAAAAAATAGTGTTAATATGTTGTTAATGTATATTTTGAGCACAGGAGTAAAACATCACCATTTGAATGTCTCATTGTTCAAGGACAGTGGTTGAAGAAGGTCAAGATGGTAGACAGAACATATAGATCTGTTTTGATGCCTTCAGAGACTTAGCTCCATGTTTGTTTTTTTTTTGTAATAGAGTAATTTAGATAAGGATGTAGATAAACTAAATAAGTATTGATCTTGACGGTTTTAAGAATTGAATTTAGTATCTCGTTGGTTTGGTTTGTTTTTTTTTATTGGGGGGGGGGGGCATCACTGCCCTCTGGTGGTCGTGGGAGCTACCCAGCACTGCTCCTGAGAGCTGCCGCTGGATTTGTTTGGCAAAGCCCGCAGGCCGCAGTCCTGCACCCAACACTTATGCCACCAGGGCTCAGCCCCGAGTTAAGTATCTGATTCTATTATTTATTCTGATTTCTTATGTTTATTGTTATAGATATAAGAATGTAAAGAAGTGTTTACTGGGAGATAGGAAAATAGAGAGCTTGTAAAATAATTGCCTTAAGCCATTAATTTGACCTCTAGATGGGTTTAGGTTTCACCTTCAAAGACGTCTCTGAAGAGATTGGCCCCATCCTGTCCTTAGCTTGGTTGACGCTACACCTAGAAAGACGGCTTTGAAGAAATTAGCTCCACTCAGTCTTTTAGAGTAAATATCTCACGATATTTACTATTCTGTGAGATCTGCCTACAGGTCAGATTAACTGATTGAAGAAGAAGGAACTTTGCCTTTTTGGAATTCTTGAACTGTGATCAATGCCAGCAGTTGAAATATGAAACCATGAAGATAACTCCTCTCTGGAACTGAAGAAAGCAGCCTTTAAGGAAAAAAGGTTCAAGAAAGGATGTCTGAAATGACGAGCTTTGAAGAGTCAATTAATATTTTATTTAAAATAATTGACTGGTCATACAAGATCAAATATTTAACATACCAGTAATATACTGTCACTTAAAATATACATATTGTTGTTTGATACTATCAAGTTGGGAATGACTTGTAGTGACCCTGTGCACAACAAAACCAAACAATGCCCCATCCTCTATCATCTTCACAATTGTTAATATACTTAAGCCCTATGTTCCAACCACTGTGTCCTTTTAGTTCATTGAGGGTTATCTTCATTTTTCCTAACCCTTTAGTGTACCAAGCATGGTATCCTGATATGTCCAAACTATATCAGATGAAGTCTCACAATTCTTGCTTCTAAGAAGTGTCAAAAATAATTTTTATTTACATCTAAGATGAATTACTACTATTCCTTTCTTTATACATCTCGGATTTAATTTTGTATCAGTTGGTAAACCAAGATTACATAGTGTTCTGTGTGTATAGTCTTAGGGAGAGACATTTATTTTAATCAACACCTAAGTCAAAAGTCTAGGTGATTTACTTACATATCAGGGAGAGAAATTGCTCTAACTTTATCCTAACAGTTTTTTTTAACCTAGTTCAAGTGGTTTAAAATGTAAACTTTATAATATGACATATAAAACTATCATTTAGAATAATTGCCTTGATACAGAGTCACTGAAATTTTGGCCATGAATATTTCAATATCCCTCTTCTGTACTAATTTTCCCTCCTTGTGTTTGCTCTAAATGATACATTAGCAGCCAAACCTCTATTGATTTAGGTTCTCCAGTAAAAGACACTCCATTCATCATGATGATTATATTTTCTTTTACAACCTACTTGCCCTTGACTAGATCCTGTCGTGACCCTCACCTTAAATGACAAACTCCATTTCCCAGTGTCATTTTGTGTCATGCCTTTTTTTGTTTATGGCTCCGGCTAGATAATCCCACTTTTTCATAAGGTTGATGTGTGATTTTCTAGTAATGAATTACTAAACGTCAGCTCAGCAGCTCAAAGAGAGAATAGAATGTGTGGTTTGCAGAATCTTGTGAAAAATGGAAGTTCCTCGGTCACTGCCACAGATAATCAATGCTCAGTTGATTGAGTCCATGCCCACCTTTTGTCTACCCAAACTTTGACAAGAGGATCTCAACACATACGATTGTTCTTACTTGTTTGCTTACTTCCCTCTTTGTAAAAGCTGAACAGGTCATAGGTTACATATAACAACACTCAACTCTTTCTCATCATTTATTAATTATGTCATCCTTTGTGTCAATGTATTTTCTTCCCCCTACATTATTATGTTAAAAATGATTAGCCTCATAATCAATCCAGTGATTGTTTACTTTCTCAGGATATGTCATAGAGCATATGCCACAGGAGCTGTAACCTCAAAATTTTAAATGATAGATAGTATATGCCTGAGCAGACTTTGAAAGCAGACAGAAAAAATACAAGACATTTCACTCATACATACAAAGTTTACAAAAACGTGTTCATTTATCAACATTTGAACACAATTCATGGCTGAGAATTTGAGGAAAGCTTTCAGAGTATATTGCTTTTCATAGAACACAGTTTAGGCATCTAGAATCTTGCTGTACCTATTGCCATGCTTCTACAGCCTCTCAGATCTTTTATCTGATGTTCAGCAATATGCACATAGATTTTATATTATAAATTGCCATACATTATTATAAATTAATGAAAATGTCCAAATGAAGGTAGTTCAGGAATAAAGGAAGGAATAAAATGTACAGCATTTCAATTCACTTTTTATGGAATAGGTCTCTCTTGTTAAGGTGACAAAATTTTTTAATGAAAATTTTTAAGCTCAGAGTCAGTTAAAGAGTGTTTTTCTAGTTTTTTCTTCTAGCTGTGAGCAGATTGTTAATATATCATATTTTGAAATTCATTCTGAAAATCACATTAAATTTTTTAATTTATTTGTTATATAACAAACTGGTCCTTGAAGAGCAAAAACTGTGAAGGGCAGCAGGTATTAACTCTAAAAGACATTTATCAGATTAAGTATTCAAAGTGCTTCTGCATGCATATTATTGTAGCTGATAAGAAATTTAAGATAATTTAAGAGGAAAATTATACACATTTAATGTGGCCTTCTGTTCATCACAGGAGACAGAAAAAGCTAAGTCCCTTGCAATATTGCTGCTGCATTAAATGATACTTTAGTCATGCATACAGCATAAAATAAAAAGTGAAGCCATACTTTGAAAAAACATTACATTAGACATTGGCAGAGAAGAGCACTAGATTGGATGTAATTACCTCATATTGAAAAGGGGAAGGACAAAAGCAAGCCTACCACTCTGTATAGGAAGTTGATGAGGTTTAAAGGATTCTATTGGTATATATGTTGCCATAAAGGATGTGGCAGACCTTGAAATAGATTTCTGATTTTTCTCCACCTCTTGGTTCTTTGATTTCTTGACAATCAATATCAAAATTTTGGTCAGGACTGCTAACTGTCTTGCATGAATTTTAGGATAGTAGACACAAAGAAAGATCTCAAACTGTAGGACATATATCCTCACCACATAAATGAGTTTATTTTAAAGTATTGTCATCTTTTTTCCAATTGTTAAAATAATAACAAATCACCAGTTTAACCTGGAATTGCATTGGCATTTAATCATATGGCCCGTTTTTTTCTAAAAGTAAAGAAAAAGAAGAGAAAGAATCCCTTGAGTATGGGAGAGTATCTTCTCAATCTGATAAACTCTATTTAAAATATTTTCCAATAATATTTACATACAAATGTACTATATTTCCATTGTTATGTATCCTGAAAATAACTATATATGGCTTTAAAAGTAATTTTGTCCATTGAAAGGTTAGGAAGTTAGGAATATGGACAAAGGCATCAGGTAGGCTTAGGTGTAATCTTGGCACTACCTCTATACATATGATGTGAGACTTCAGAAAGTATTTTTAATCTTTCTTATTTTCAATTTACTCTTTTCAAAAATGGGTTCATTAGCCATGCTTTTTAGTTTGTTGTGAAAATGATACAATCTTCCTTCTGTGGAATTTGAGGGGGAACTCGCTGCCTCGTTCTGAGGCTATGCATCTTTGGGGGAGCCGTGAACCTAATGTTTGTCCTGAGTTCAGCTGATGCGTGTGAACCCCAGATTTTGTAGTTGGCAGTCTAACCCTTATGATACAGTACCTCTGCAAACAGTAATGATTATCAGTGTAACATGCTGTCACTACCAGTGCCATCGTAATTACTCTATTTATAGAGCAAGGCTTTTTAACTAAATGGTTTTCCTCTCAGTTTTTATGAGAACATCTATACAGAACCACAGTAAGGAAAGTGAGATAACCCTCACCTATTTTCTATGAATTTAACTCAAGGGACCATAGTACAATCTAATTGCCCTGGATTGAACCAACTCTTTACTTTGTTGAGTTTTTATAGTCTAGTCCTGGTAAATGTGAAAACATCCAGATTCCAGGTTGATATCAGAGAAAAGCGTGGAGTAAAAAAGGGATAGAAGGGTTCTCAGAACGGTTACGTCTGTGCATGAAGAATGTTATTGTGCTTGGTAAAATAGTGGTTTGTCTGGATCTTGAGTTGTGGTTATAGAAAGTAGTCAAAGCAGAACTGTTGTGTGATGAGGTGCCATTGAGTGGGCTTCAACTCATAGTGACCTTACACACAGCAACGTGAAACGTTGCCTGGGTCCACACCATCCTCCTTATGTGCTTGAGTCCATTGCTGCAGGCGTGGTATGAATCCTCCTCCTGGAGGGATTCTCTCCTGCCAGGTCCCTGGACATGATCACATGTGCTGTTCCACTGCAGTCCAACAAACTGCAGACAAGAGGTGCCAGAGCAAGAACATGTATATAGTATCCTTTGTACTGGTGGCTCCAAGCATTAATCAAATAAGTAAGAAAGAAGAAAAAAAAACAGAATTGCTATACAATTCTTTTAAGGTTTCAAATCATTCAGAAACACACAACTTTTAAAATTCATACACCAAAGCACCGTTTTTAAAAAAATTCCCATATTAGACACCTAGACATCATCACTGTCTTCAATTTCTACACCTCTTCTCTTTAGCAATAAACACTATGCTCCAAATCTGACTCATTCCTGTACAGAAACAAAGAAAACTCAAACAATTGATGAAAGGATGTTTGCATTCCTCTTAAAGCTGGCCAGTCATCTGCAACTTAGCTGGTAGAACTTGGGTATGCATTTTAGCTTCATGCATTAGAGAGTGGCCATAAACTGCATACATTACAACATGTAAGACAGCGAATCCAATTTTTTAAATGCAAATCACTTACCAAAAGCTTACAAAAGAGATACTCCCCAACAGTATATTTTAATCTTATTCTTACTTACTTTATATGGCTGCTTTAAACAAACCAAAGAATGACTTGCAACTTTGCAAACACTTCCAAAACAAAAACAAAAGTGAAATGTCATATTAAAAAGATTTTATTTCCTACTTCCTAAAATTACTAATTATAAGTATATCAACAAAATTTCTCAGTAGTAAAAGTTATCTTTTTTCATAGCACATGATCTGAATAGAGTGAATTTGCTGGCATTGAATTATAAAGATAATTGCAATTAATCTACTATCACTGTCCCTCACCCTTGTGAGACAAAAAATGGGATGTTGCAATAGCTTCAGATCTTCTGAAAACCATTTTCTCCTTTAGTTAATGATAATAAATGGGAAAATAGTGTTTTACAATAATCAAATTCATAAGCACACATATGTATATAAGAGAGTTTTATGTAAAGGGTAATTATAAATTAAAAAAAGTATCCCAAGCCAGTCCAATCCAAGGCCATAAGTCTGATATTAGACCATATGTCTGATATCAATCTATAAAATCCTCTTCAGACTGATGAAACACATGCAATGAAGGAGCTGCAGGGTCATCACAGGCCAGCAGGTAGATCTTTGGATCCAGTGGCATTGTAAGTATCTCTGCGCTGGCAGGGGTCACCATATGGACTCTCCTCAGGGATGTCTTTCAGGGACCCAGTCTTGTCAGTCAAGTCTCTCAGGCAGAAATTCTTGTCAGTAGAAAGTCTCCAAGGAGGTGAACTGAGAGAGATAGTGTCTCCGACTCCAAGGAGGAAGTACCAGATTTCCCAGAATTTTCAGGAGAGGCCATGCCCAAACATAGGTCTCATTGGCTATCTCCAGACTGACAGGTTAGACTCCAACTTGCACTCTTAATCCTCAAATTGGCACCAGATTTGGTAACTGTCACACATACCACTTTACAAGTGTACAAATTATGCATAATTATAGTCATTTACTAGATAAGGATAATGAGGTTCAGAGATATCTAATACTGTTTCTAAGGTACCAAACTAATGATTTGTTGTTAGTTGTAGTCCTGTCATTTCTGACTCATAGTGACCTTATCTTTAACAAACTAAATACTGCATGTGTTATTAATGACACTAAAAAATAATTTCCAACTATTGTGTGATCAATCTTCTGTGGAATGTATACAATGATGGATATCTTCCAATCATTGGCCAAGTTTATAGATACCTACCTATTTTCCTAGCATATATGAGTGTGTCCTCCCATTGCTTCATCAGCATGTTGAAATATTTCCATTGGTAGTCCATAAATTCCTGGAGCCTGATGTCATTCTAATGCCTTCATTGCACTCGGACATTGTCTTCAGTATGATTTCTTCGTGATTGTGTGCTCTCACTTGAAATGGTTGAATGTTGACTAGTTCTTTTTGATACAGTGACTGAGTTTATTAGTCCCATCTTCTGTTGACATCTCCAGTGTTACTTAAGATATTATTGATCTAATAAATAGCATATTAATTATTTGTCAAATTGGAAAGCTATTATTTTTCAAATAATAGAAGAATATTCAATAATTTACCCTATGTAATAGGAACATATCATGTAGAGAGATGAAATAAAAGTTCAGGCTTGAAATGTGGGTTCAATGTATAGAGCCAAGAGTAAAAATTGAGAAGGTTTATGACTCAAGAGTAATGTAACAGAGAGAAAACACTGAAACCCAAATAGAGGCTGAGCATGATAGTGGGACAAGCGGAAAGTAAATGGAAATAGAGGAAAGAACTGGGGGTAAAGGGCATTTATAGAGGTTTGAATACAGACATGTATATAAGTGCACATATTTATATGTGACAATGGGGGAACTAGATTAACGAACATATACATATAAGCTTAGTAGTAGAACAGCAGATGGGCATTGGACCTCCATTCAAGTACTTCCTTAGTGCAAGAACACTTTGTTCTATAAAATTGGCATTCCATGATGCTCACTTCCCTGACATAGTCACTGAAGACAAATGTGTGCATAAGCAAAGGTGGTGAATAAAGCTGATGATGCCTGGCTAGCAAAAGATGTAGCGTCTGGGGTCTTAAAGGCTTGAGTAAACAAGCAGCCATCCAGGTCAGAAGAAACAAAGTCCACATGGACAAAGCACACCAGCATGTGGGACCATGAGTTGTCAAAGGGATCAGTTATCAGGGTTTGAGAACTAAAACTCATAATATTGCATGCTCACTTTCTTAATATGATTGCCTATGACAAATGTGTGCTTAAGCAAATGTGGTGAAGAAAGCTGATAGTGCCCGGCTATGAAAAGATGTAGCATCTGGGATCTTAAAGGCTTGAGTAAACAAGCAACCATCCAGTTCATAAGCAACAAAACCCACATGGAAGAAGCACACCAGCCTGTGTGACCACGAGGTGTTGAAGGGATCCGGTGTCAGGCATCAAAGAACTAAAATTATATCATTATAAATAAGGGGGAGTACAGATTGGCAACCCAAAACCCAGGAGATGAGCCAGTTAAAGTACAGTGTAGTAACAAATAAATATGCATCTTTCCCCTAGTTCTCAAATGCTTCTTCCCTCCCACTATCATCCTCCTGGTTCTACCAGACAAGTCTGGCCAGACCAGAGGATATACACTGGAGTCAGAAACATGGGGAATTTAGGATAGATGTTCCCTCAGGACTAGTGATGAGAATGGTGATACTGGGAGGGTGGAGGATGGTGGAGTAGAAAGGGGGAACTAATTTCAGGGATCTACATATAACCTCCTCTCTGGAGCATCGCCAACAGGGAAATGATGGATGGTACACATTAGACAGTGTACGATATGAAAAAAGCAGTAGCAATTTGTAAATTATTAAAGGTTCATGGGGCGGGACGGAGGCAGGGAAATGTGGGAAGCTGGAACTGGGGGCCTAGGTGGCAGGAGGAAGTTTTGAGAGTGATGATGGCAACAAGTGTGCAAATGAGGCCTGCATACAATTGATGTATATATGGATCATGAGGGGAGGTGTATGAGTATCCAATAAAATGATCTATTAAAAAAGTGGGGGAGAGGGAAGGAGGAGCTTATACCAAGGGCTCAAGTGGAAAATGTTTGAAAAATGAATGTGGTAGCCATGTGTGCAAATGTGCTTGATACAGATGATGTATTGAAGTTATAATAGCTGTAAGAGTCACCAATAAAATTATTAAAAAATAAAAAATAGAAGATTTATGAAGCATTTTTCACAGTGGGGTCAGACTGATTTGGAGATGGGTAGATGTGTTCAAAAGAGTTCTTCCAACATATCTGAATTACCAACATTACAATAAATATTTTAAAAATAATGCCTTGTATGTATTTGCATCTATGCATGTGTGAAATTTTTTGGTGGCATTACTTTTTTTAAACCTATTTATCAACTCTTTAAGGAAATCTTCCAGGAAAGAGCAAACTTTTACTTTGTACATAGGAAAAATGAACTTATTTGGATAAAAATGTGTCCTACTCTTTAAATCATGCCACTATTATATCTACCACCTATTGGAGGAGTAAAGGTTACTATTAACCTCACTCTCTATCCATCACTATGCATGGAATGGATTGATTAAAACTTTGACGGTGTGAAATTACCTCATGTCCATTGGTGTATGGATTTATGACTGAGGAATTGCGAAAATAAGAAAGACTATTATAGAATATGACCAGGTTGATCAGAGTTTTAGGCATGAAGACTATTTTAACCAGAGCAATAATCATTTAAAATTATTTGTCTCTTGTGTGCTCTAGTAGTATAAGAAAAGGTCTATTAAAGTTCACCAAAGATGTTGATAAGCACACAAATAATATACTATGAAATAAAATGGAATGAAATATGATGCTGAAAACTGTGCAAGGGTTGATATAGTAAAAAAAAATTATGGGAGAAATAAGAAAAAAAAGGGACAAAGCTGGTAGTTTCTGGAGTAAATGGAAATTGATAAAATATAAAGATTTCAAAATCTATTGCTGATTTAGTAACATTAGATCACAACAGGAGAAAAGTGTCAAGAAGCTTAAAAAAGATAATTAAGAGGTTTTGGATATATATATATATATACATATATATATAATCAATGCACTACTAAACATCTTAAACAGATATAGCTTTAAAAAAACATGCAAACAAACATCCTTATAACAGATACACACATATAACATACAAACACTGTACAGTTTGAATTGAGCATCTAATGTAAGTGTCCTTGGGATTTTCTTTCCAAGTTCTGTAAAAAGATTTCATTCACTTGTACAATGTGGGGGGAAATACACATAAGGCAAAAAAAATAGCAATAATAGATATGTAAAAATGTATCAGTTTCAAAAAACTGACAGCAACACACGGGGAAAAAAACCACTCTAGTCGTGATTTAGAATACCTTTTCTCATTTTTCTCACAGACATATAAGTTCCTCTTCTAAAAGCAGTGGTCCCCATGTGCTCAAAAAATGGCGAAGCGCCAACTGAAAGTACAAACTGCAAGATAGAAGATTTGAAAACACAGAGATGTTCCTGGATCAATCTGCCTGGTGACCTCTTTCTGACCAGTCAGACCCTTGAGAATTATATGGAGCTGCTTTGCTGTGTGCCTAAAGAGAATGGGAATTTTCATGAAGCACAAATTTTCACAAATTTCACAAAATTTTCACAAATTTTCCTGATTCTTATGTTCAATATCTAGCCAGAATATTTTTCTTCACAATATAAACGTAAGTGAGTAGTTTAACATTGAAAAAGTGCCTTAGCTATTATTAAGTATAGGAAACCAAAAAGAACTGGATAGCAGCACATGGTCCTTGAGCTGTCCACAGAAGGTTGTGAATGCTCCACTGAAAGTATCCCTTAGTGTGACTGACACCTGGTGACACAGAGTTAAGCTTTTTTAATAAAATAGTTAGATACCCCTGCTTTCACAAATTATAGTTGATATAATTGCATCTCCACATATATTTAATTAAAAATTAAACAACCAATTTCAGGGATCTACATATAACCTCCTCTCTGGAGTATGGACAACAGGGAAGTAAGTGAAGGGACACATTGGACAGTGTATGATATGAAGAGGTAATAACAATTGCAAATTATTAAGGGTTCTTGGGGGAGGAGGAGTGTGTTAGTCTGGATAGACTAGAGAAACGAATTCATAGACATGCATATGGATACAAGGGAAAGATTTATATACAATAGGAATGGAACATTGAGAAAGCATCTCAACCCAGTCCAGTCCAAGGGCGTAAGTCCGATATTAGCCCATATGCCCGATACCAGTCTATTAAGTCTCCTTCCAACTTATGAAGCATGTGCAATGACCAGGACAATCACAGGTGAGTGGGTGCAGAGTCTTGTGTGTCTGGTGGCAGTAGAAACATCTCAGTGCTTGCAGGGGTCTCCCCGTGGCCTCGCGAGCATCTCAGCAGTGGCAGGAGTCTCCACATGGCTTCTCCAGCCCTAGAGGTTTGGCTCCATCAGGGAAAGTCCATGTGGCCCCTTTTCTGGCTCCTCCATTCTCCAGGAATCAGGATTGAACAGCATGCTGTCATCTCGTCTTGTCAGTAGTTCATTGTTTTGGAGACTGAGTCAAATCTCTCTTCTCCAATTGGGAAATACCGTGAGACTTTCCAGAATTATCAAGAGGAAATCATGACCACACTAAGGTTTCATTGGCTATCTCCAGATTTATAGGCTGGACTCCACTTCTACATCTCAATTATAAAATTGACATCAAGTACATGACCGCCACAGGGAGGGAAGGGAAATATGGGGAGCTAGTACTGGGGACCTATGTGGAGAGAGGATGTTTTGGGAG
>PVJH01042531.1:0-14233 GCA_004026705.1 Nesogale talazaci
GGTCCCAATCACATGCACAAGGCACATCTGTTTAGTCTTGATATGAAAAACGCGAAGGGAGTTTTTCCAGGTCAATTCTTAGAATCGATTATTCCATGCTGAAATGCATAGATGTTGGCCCTGCTGAGCTAAATAACACATCGTCAGATTCTCTGCCCCTGTTCCTTTTGGTTGAAGGACAGCTAGCGGACGATTTCACATTATACACGTGGTCGGCATTGGTGGCTTTCAGGGATTTCTACCGGGCTGGGTACCTCCTTGCTTCCGGTCCCCTCCCAGCTCCCCTCACCCCCAGGGCCCCCTCTGTGCTTTAGCCCACAGTGGTCCCCGAGCCTCAGAGACCCCCCCACTGCCTGCTCCCCTTCTACTGTCAATCCTCTTATTGAGATTCTGCTGCAAGTTTCCTCTTGTGTGAATTCGAGATTACAAGGTCTGCCTCCCTTTCCAAGCCTGAGGTCAAGACCTACTCTCTCTTGGTCTCTAGTACACACAGGAGCAGGCAGTTCAGTCCCGGGGGCCAGAGGAAGAAAAGCCAAAATCAAGCTCACTGCCATGGAGTCGATAGTGCTTCATAGTGACTCCAGAGGGCAAGGAAGAACTGACCCTGTGAGATCCTGAAACGGTACTGCTTCACTGGAGTAGAAATCCCTGTCTCTTTCTGGCAAAGCACTGGGTGGTTTGGAACCGCCGACCTTGCGGTTAGCAGCCCAACCACAGCGCCTCCAGGGCTCCTCAGAGGAGGAAAGGAGGGCTGCAAAGCCCCAGCGGTGAGTTAAAGAATGAAGGTGGAGGAAGGTAACACGTGAAAGCATCGAAATGAAAAGCACACCCATACAAATACATCTATTGTAACCAGAATTCAGAGATGAGTCCTACTTCAGTTGCAAAAAAATAGTAATAGCGACAAGAAGCATGGAGAGAATCACAGCCATGGGGGTGGGGTGGGGGGGCACTTACTTTCTTCCAGTTGGACGCGTGCTCAGCTCACCTCCTTGCAGGCCCTGCTTTTCGCCCGCTCCCCTCCACCCCGCCCCGGAACCAGCGCGCACCAGGGGTCCCCCGAGGGTCCCAGCAAGAGTCTCCTTCCAGCACCCACTGCACTAGGGACGGACTCCCCGGGCAGCAGGGCGGGCAGACGGCCACCCCGGGAGGAGGGGGAGCGGCTCTGCCGGGAACAGGGAGGGCTCTCGGGGAAAGCGAAACAGAAACTCGGGGGCCCAAGTCCGCGGGGCGGGGCGCGCCCGGGCCTCAGAGCCGGCCTGGCGACCGTCGGGAGCCCCACGCCGAGCCATGGCCTCGCCGCCCTGCCCGCCGTCCCCGCTGCTCGTGCGAGTGTCCGAGCCCGGCCCGCGGATCCGCCTGAAGCTGGAGAAGTACTTCCAGAGCCGGAGCTCGGGCGGCGGCGAGTGCACGGTGCGGGCCGTCAGCGACAGCGCCCCGGACACCTTCCGGGTGGAGTTCGCCGAGCGCGCGGGTGAGCCGGGGGCAGCCAGGGTGCGGGTGCGGGTGCGGGCCAGGGCTCGATCTGCCGGGACAGCCGGGACGCTGGTGCTGGCCAAGACCCTCATCCCGCCGCGCCTCCTGTCTCTCAGCTCTCCAGAGAACCCCCTTTGCACCCCTCCCTCCCGCACGCCGGCCAGCCTCTGCCCGGGTCATTCGGCCATTCCGCAGGCCAAGGGCACGTCCAAGGGCTGCAGAGCCTCCTCACTGCCCTAAGAGTGAAGTCTGACTCCTAGCCGCGCTCTCCGACAGTGTAGATCGGTCCCTGCCGGTGGGTTGATCGCTAGGAGAGGAGAAGCTTCCTCTTTCTCTGCTGATTTGGAACTGTTGACTTTAGACTCAACAGGCAGCACGACTCATGAAACCTTCGACCCCAACTAGCTTGTCACAAAAAACCTAGTATGGCTCAGAGAAGGTAAATGTCCATGAATCATCTTCAGCCCTTAGTTCATGGAGAGACTTTTGGGGATGACAAAAGCCGTGCTTGTAGGTGCTCGCTGGACAAAAGAAAAGCCTCCGCAGGCCCCCTTAGCTTCCGTGGAAACCCACCACCGGAGGATGAGCCCAGGACTGTTTGGGTGTCTGCCCTGTTCTAGGAAAATCCGCACACAGAGTCACAGAATGCCCAGCCTGCATGTTTGATTCCGGCTTCTCCCTCTTCACTTTAAAAACGAGCATTTTCCCTGTCATTGAAATGAGAGACTGAAAACTCAGTGTCTGACGTAGGATTTCTCAGACGTGCCTGAGAGTCCTTTGTCAGTGAGCTTTCATTGCTGCCGTAGTGAGAAGTTAGGGGTCCACTTAAGGGTTCTCAAGTCTTCCATTCAAATCTCTTCTCACCAGCCCACCAGACCAGTGTGCAGTGAGTAGAGCCTTGAGGCATGAATAAAAGAAGGCTTACTGGAAATATTTCCCATTTCTTAATCTCTGTGAGTGTGTGTTTAATTTTTTTTTCTAAAGCTAAGGAGGGAGTGTTGAAAAAAGAAGAACACCACATTATGGTGGAAGACTGCTTTGTGAGGATTTTCCTAGAACCCACTGCAAAGTCATTCGAGGACAGCACCCACCAGAAAACGTCCTTGTCGGCGCCGGCAGGAGCAGAGGCGCTGTCTGGTGAGAAGCATCCCAACAAAGAAGCGATTTCTAGCCCTGTGGATTCTGGCGTGTCAAAGGTGAGCGTTGACTGGAGTGGGCTTCTTCCTGCAACGTTCGCTGCCAGACACCATGACTTCCTCCTCATTCTTCCGACAGTCATTTCCTGAAGGCCACTTCCAACAGCCGTGAACCAGACTCTGTTTTAGGCATGGAGTCTGGGATTTGGACACAGGAGTCAAGGTCCCTGCTCTCCTACAGTTTGTGTTGGCGCTACATAGAAAGGCAGTAAGACAGTAAACTGACTACCTAAGACGACATTTTTTTTTTTTTTTGTGGGCATCACTGCTCTCCAGCAGTGGGAGTAGGAGGCCCAGCCCCACTGCTGGAATTGAACCTCCGTCCCAGTGGGCCGCAGTCCTGCGCACAACCACTACGCCACTGGGGCTCAGCCCTACCTAAGACGACATTTTCAGAGAGCATTATAGACTAAGAAGAAAACAAAATGAAGAGAAACGGGACTAGAGGAGGAAGGAGAGGGTGGGTGGAAATGATGTGTTTCTGACCAGAAATTAGACACAACACATCTCTATGATGAGGGAATATTTTTCCTGAGATGTGGAAATATTTTTCCTTGGAAGATGTGGAGCCAGCCATGCAAAGAGTCATTCTTTACAGGAATGTCTCTTGGATGTTAGACACTGTCCCAGGATCTTGGGGTACAGGGCAAGTCCTGCTCTTGGAAAAGAGAGTTTACTGAGGAAACAAAACAAGTACAGTATATACTTGAGTATAAGCTGACCCGACTATCAGTCAAGGGACCTAACTGTACCACATGCATAAAAGATATGATTTGGCATAAACACGAGTATATATGGTAGATACATAGTGAAGAAATGTTTGACAGCGTTAGGAAGAAAAGGAAAGCAAAGTAACTGACAGGCTGTCATGTTAGGTAGGATGAAAGGAAAAACCTCCCTAATGAATTGGCAGCTTTAGAGGTGAGAGGAAGTGAGCGAGTGGGCTAGTCAAGTGGGTTCCCAGAGGAAGAAGCTTCTGCATAGAAGGACTCGCGAGTGCACAGGCACATCTGGTGCCAGAAGAGCTTCAAGGAAGCCGGGTTGGAGGGCTGTGAGCACAGGAGAGCGTGGCCAGAGAGGTATATTTCTCACGAAATATACTTAGTTTGTGGGTCTTACAAGGTTGAAGGTCATGGTAAAGATTAGAGATTTTACTTTATCTATGGAGGGGTTGTTCAGATGATTATGAGTTGGGTTTGTATGGATAACGGAGGGTAGGAAAGAGCTGGGAAAGCAGAGATGCATTTGGAGGGGCTGCAGTGCCCCTGTGACAGATAATAGTTTGGACCGTGGCTGTCCAGCTGGAGATGTGAAAAGAGGTGAGATTTAGGAAATATGTTGAAGGAGGGTCTAGGGGGAGGGTTTCATTCAGAAGAAATAGCACATGCAGAGAGACTTTGCGGTGAAACAAGAAGTCAAAGTTTTCTTGTTGCTCTGTTGATCTCTAGCTTACTTCTCTGGGTTCTCATATCCACTGCAATGGGTTCCCAGGACTCACAGACAAAAGTCATGCTTAAAGGGTTTATTAAGGCAGTTAACAAGCTGTCATACCAATGAGAAATACTTAAGAGTTGAGTTGTTTGTCAGAACATGCTACAAAGTTCTTTCCTGTCTGCTAATAAATGTCCAAAGGGGCATGCACTCCACTATATTGCTCAACCTCAAGACATTCTGCTCAAGTTCTGTGGGTCGGCAAACTGTGGGGGACCAGCCTCCACAAGTGAATGAGTCCAAGGGCATAGTGGTGCAATCGAGGCGGTACATTAAAGAGACATCAGACCGGGCAAAGCATGCAAGGGTTTGCCTCCACCATGACGTCAGCAGCCAGGTCCACACCCAGAGAGAGGTTGTATTCTCATCATTTTATGCACTCTTGGGGCATGCAAGCCCCTCTAATTACAAGTAACCACGTATGAAACAGGAAGGGGACAGGCTAAGGGTATATGTGCAATAGGAAGGGAAGGCACTCCAGGCACACGTGTGACAGGAAGGTACATACTTAAAAAGATGGGTGGATTCTAGAGTCAAGATGGCCGTCTAACTTGGTCACCTCTGAGCAGGCTTGACCTAAGATGTCTTTGAGCTTTACTAGAGGAGAACACGCTATGATCCTTATTAGAAGGCATTGGGCCCTACTTACGGTGAAACAGACAATAGGGCCTGAAAGCTTTTGAAGGCAGATGACCTTTAGGCAGATAGACTTCAAGCAGCTGACTTTCAAGAATATAGTGAGCCACCATGTGTTTACAAACAGCACTTTAAATTTGACATTATTATTAAATGGCCCTTATTATAAAAGGGGAATGAATGACTTTTCCTTTAGGACACTGACTGGAATGCTTCTCCCATCTCTCGCTTACCTTCTACGGGAGCCCTGGCCTCCCAGACTCCTTAGCATAAGAATGTTCAGAGTTTGTCCTCCTTCACTCTTCCAGTTATTAGTTCCTCAGACCCAGCTCCCTGAAATAAGGAGCCACAGACACCTCACTCCAGTCAGCCTCAGCTGGAAGGCACTCGACCCACTTCTATGGGCCAAAAAGCTCAACTTCCTGAATTAAGTGCCCAGAGGGACCACACTCCACAAGTCAGCCTCCTGCACAGCTTTACTTGTTCTGTGGTGGGAAACCCACCACTCTGCTCCATGGTCTGCTCCCAGATCTGCTGCTGCCCCTCTGATGATATAGCTGTCATCTGGATCCGAGAGGTTCACTGCACAGGGATCTCAGGTTCAGAGGACCCACTCCACGCTTGGCTCTGGCTGGTAATGAGATCTTTCTCCTGCTTCTGAGAGGGTCCATTTGATACACAGCAGGATGGCACCCCAGGGAATCCTGTTCACAATTACTTACAGGCAAATCTTACCAGTATTTCCCTCCACTCTCTTCCCAGATCTATGCAGGGAAAGGTCTTTTGATCAGTGGTGGGGATTTTGTCTAGAAGAGCCACACACTGCCCCTACAATGACGTGTCATTTGCCTCTGTCCTGATTGCTCTAATTTAGGGTGTCTATCTTATATTGGAGTCTTGGAAGGCCAAGATTTATAGGGCCCTGCCACCTTGCAAATAGGCAGGTGTTCAGCTGGATAAAAAGGGGTGGGGGTGGGGGTGAGAGTGAGTGTGCAGGTAAAGGCAGGGAAAACACCTACCTGGAAAATTCAGCTTCCTCCAAGTGAGAGCTGTGTTGCAGGCTCACAGCCTTTTTTGAGGACTCACAGCAACTTACCCAGAGAACGAGTCACTTCTCCCACTCTTCTCACTGAGGTCACACAAGTGGCATCTTTGACATCCAGACTTCTTCTCCAGGCAGCTTTTTGAATAGGCTCCTGCCTAGGCCCCACCTCAGGTCAGTTACATGAGAAACTCGAGAGACAAGAGAGGCATGGGCCTTGGCCTGATTTCTAAGCTCTTCAGGAAACTCTGAAGGTGAGGCTCAGAACTGGTGCACTGTACCACATTATGTCCTCTGCACAGCCTGGCTAGAAGTCATGCCTTCTATTATCATTTTTTTTTTTTGGCATCACTGCTCTCCGGTGGTGGGAGTAGGAGGCCCAGCCCCACTGCTGGAATTGAACCTCCGTCCCAGTGGGCCGCAGCTATTATCATTTTTTAACAGATTTTTTTTGGCATATAATTCACAAACAATACAACTCAATAGTACAGTCGTATCAAGAAGAGTTGTACAGTCATCACCACAATCAATATTACAACATGTTCTTCATTCTTCAACTCCATTTTAGCTCCTGTGTCAGTCCGGGTAGACTCGAGAAACAAATCCATAGACACGCATATGGATATAAGGAAAAGCTTTATACATAAGAGGAATAGGACAGTAAGAAAGCATCCCAATCCAGTCCAGTACAAAGTCACAAGTCTGATATTAATTTACATGTCCGATACCAGTCTACAATGTCTCCTTCTGACTCACAAAGTCACAGGCCGGTGGGTGCAGAGTCCCAGCGCTGGCAGGAGTCCCCTCATGACTCCTCATTTCCAGGGCTCAGGGTCCATCAACAGTATCCAGCGGTGATAGAAGCAAGTCAGTAATGGCAGGGGTCTCCAGGTGGCTTCTTCAACTTCAGAGGACTGGTTCCATCAGGGCAAGGCCGTGTGGCTTCTCCTCTGGCTCCTTCAGCTCCGCAGATGCTGCCATCTTGTCTTGTCTATAGTTTGTTGTCTCTGAGACTAACTCCCAACAACTGGGGGGAGTTAGCTTCTCATCTCCACTAGGGAAATATCGCGAGATTTCCCAGAAGTCTCAGGAGAAAGCCATGCCCACACAGAGGCCTCATTGGCTCCTCAATGGCTATCTCCAGATGAACAGGCTAGACTCTACCCCTACATCTCAATCATGAAATTAACATAAGCACATGACCGCCACAGCTCCCATTCCCCTCCAACCTCACCTGACGTCTTTGGAAGGAAACACAAATTCATTTATTGTCTCTATAGATTTACCCAGGCTGGGTGTCATATACAGAAAGACATTTCAAAAACAACAACAACAACAACAATACATTAACAATAATAGCAAGGAAGCACCTCAATCATAAAAGAAGACAGGAAATATTAAAAACTAGAACAAGAACTAAAAATAAGAGAGTGAATTTACAATGGGTCCAAAAGGAGATCAAAAGATAAGGTGTCCCCCAATAAAATGATTCATAAAAAAGGGGGGAGGCGGAAAGAGGAGCTCATACCAAGGGCTCACGTAGAAAATATTTGGAAATGAATATGGCAACATGTGTACAAATATGCTTGATACAAATCGTATATTGAATGGTATAAGAGCTGTAAGAGCCCCCAATAAAATTATTTTTTTTAAAAAGATAAGGTGTTACATTTTAACCTAGCTGAATCTGCAGGATCTGCTGTCAAATGCCCTGTGCAAGGCTAGTCACATCTCTAAATTCCTCAGAAGGCATTTACCAAAGACTAGTCCACGGGTATTTCCCCCTCACTTTTTTCTTTTTTAACAGAAACAACTTCAAAATGGGTCAGGAGATGCCTCATAAAGGTACATCGTGTGGTTATTTCTTCAGTCTCCAGGTATTTTCTTGGATTATTGATGTCTGATGTTGAATAGATTTTATGTGTACCTCTTTTAAATTCCAGATCTTTCTTGCTGTAACAGCTGACCTGAACTGTAAGCTGCTCTCTCAAGAACTGAGGGAACACATAAGGACCCTGTGCCCCAAGGTCCAACACAGGGAGGGTCTCAATGGGATCGAGAAGGTGTGCGGTGACTTCAAGGATATTGAAAAAATCTATCAGTTCTTGAGCGAGCGGCTGCTGGAAAGTGAGCCAATCTCTGAGGCTTCCCCTCGAACCACAGAGAAGGAGCACCCTGGACAGCAAGAGTGGGACCCCGAACCACAAACCAGGAAAGAAGGAAAAAGTACCTGTTTTGAAGTTTCCTGGCTTCTCTTCGAATACTTCAAGTTTGCTTGTCTTGATAAAATTCAAATGATAGAGACAAAATCTGGCACACGCATCAAAACTGAGACAAGTTCTCCAAATGTTATCTCCATAGACTTCATCTCAAGTCAATCAGGAGACCTCGAAGCGGCTCGGGAGCTGTTTGCCTCTGAATTTCAGAATGTCATACAATCTCTGCAGCAGAAGATTGTCCCCATAGGAGACGGAAAGAAGACAAATGACATCAAACAAGAATTAAACTATCGGTTTAGAAAACTCTTAATAATGGAGAAAGAAAAGGAATTAACTCTCCTTGGGCCCCAAGATGACCTCTTGGCTGCCACAGAGTTTCTTGCCCGCCACGTCTCTAAGGCTCCTGTCAGCACACCTGTGAAAATAACAGCCCCCAAAGGCAAGAAGAATGAAATTGAAGTCAACACTATTCACTATGAACTTTTGGAAGCTGAATTGCTGCATGAGATATTAATGATAGAGAGAAAATACAACACTTGCTTCAAGGCTTTTAAAAAACCACAGAATGTGCAAAAAACCTGTATTCTGTTTGAACCCAAGGGCAAAGAGGCCGATCTGTCTATGCATGCATATGCAAGTTTCATTGACACTTTCCAGCAGTACTTGGGGATGCTGATAAGAGAAGTTCTCTCATTGACACTTTTTAACCAGGACAGAAAATACTTCCTTGGGACTAAGTTTCCTGATGACTTTAGAAAAATGCATCCACGTGTACATTTGACGCTCACCCATGAGTCAATGATTCTGACTGGTTTGCCAAATCACGTGACAAAAGCAAGGCAGTATTTCTTTGAGAGAGGAAAGAGAGAGGAAAGACCTCTGTTGGTCTCGGAGAGTTGGAAAATGCCTAATGAGATACCAATGGACGTTGATAAAAAGCATTCACAAACAGCCTCACCTCCGCTCACGGACTCTCCCAGTTCTGGGGCCTCGGGAGTGGACACAGAGGAAAACAATATTTGTAGCATTTGTATGGACACCATTGTTAATAAGAAAGTGCTACCAAAATGCAAGCATGAATTCTGCACCCATTGTATTGACAAAGCCCTGTCCTATCGGCCGACTTGTCCTGTGTGCTTGACCTGCTATGGTGTCCAGACAGGGAATCAGCCAGAGGGAACCATGGATGTCACCTACTTACCAATCAGTCTTCCAGGTTATCACCCTCATAAAACCATTAAGATTTGTTATAATATGCCTGGAGGCATACAAACAGTAAGTATTCCTGAGTTCCTGGATTTCTATCCACTCGGTTAGGATTCACAGAGCAAAGTGGGCAGACTGGTTGCTTACTTAACCTTTTCCCGGGAATTATTTCCAAGGCCATATGCAAAGGCTTTAAAGGATGCTAAAGTCCTAATGCTTGTTTCTAAGTATCTTTCTTGCCTGGCAGAGGAAGGATGGATGGGTATGAATTAGGAAATGGGGGGGGGGGTCCAGAGGGTGGCTAATGTACCCAGCGTGAATCTAGGAAAAGAGAGAAATGGGAATTATTGGGAATACAAGCAAATCTTCAGGACTATCCTTTGTTTTTGTTTTTTTTTGAATACTCTATTTGCAAAAGACATTTAAAAATCAACATGCATTTTAAAATGTAGACAGGGCAGTGTTTTTGTGCGACTTTTTCTTATCTTCCTATAGAAAGATCACCCAAACCCAGGAATGTCATATGGTGCAACATTTCGAATAGCTTACCTGCCTGATAACGAGGAAGGAAGGGATGTCTTGAGAATGCTTAAGATAGCCTTTCAACGGAAGCTGATCTTTACGGTGGGGCAGTCCCAAACAACAAGAGTCTCAAGCGCCATTACATGGAATGATATTCACCACAAAACATCCATTGATGGGGGACCGCCAAGGTGAGAGCATACTGAATTAGAAGGGTGGGCATGCGCTCTGGAGGCAACGCTGCAAGCATTCAGGTACTTATAAAGTCAACAGATCGAACCCACCAGTTCCTCCAGGGGAGAAGGAGATCGCAGTCTCCTTACAGAATGGTTACAACCCTGGAAGCCCTCTGGAACAGTTCTACTCTGCCCTATAGCGTGTCTCTATGAATCAGGATGGATTTCACAGCAGTGAGTGTAGCGGAACAGAATTGTGAGGTTGTGAAACCAGGCAGTTTAAAGATCTGGCTATGGGGTTGAGCTCCAGTGGCGTAATGGTTGAGTGTGGGACTGCGGCCCCTGGGCTGGCAGTTCAAATCCAGCAGCAGCTCTCCAGGAGCAAGGCTGGGCCTCCCACTCCCACTCCAGTGATGTCCCCCCAAAACCCCAACAAACAAACAAACAATAAAGATGTGACTATTAGGAGAGTTCTTGATGGTAAGTTCTGAAGGAAAGTGACCGATAAAATACACTATGTTTAGGGAGACTTCAGAAGAGTCACTGCTTGCTTGTACTGAACAATGAGAAAAAGTCTTGTTGGAAGCTAGATGCTGGGCACACTGTTAGACTCAATAGCTGTGGGACTTCAACCTGCACACTTAGTTATTATCAGCTGTCAGCCTTCAGCGTTGCTGGGCAATGGTTGCCATACTGAAGGTTAAGATCCTCAAGTGGCAAAGTTCTGCTGTACAAATTCTTAACAACTGGTGTTGAAGCTTCCCGGGATTTTGTTTTTGCAGTTTTGGCTATCCGGATCCCTCTTACCTGAGCCGAGTCAAGGAGGAGTTGAAAGCAAAAGGAATTATGTAAGAAGACTGCTGGAAGGATGTCTTGGCCCGTCTTTCAAAAGATATTTGAGGAGGCAGAGTACCTACCAAGCTGCAACATTAAGTCTACTCTTCTTCTTTTTAAATGGACTTCAAGAAGCGGCTTGTGTGCAAGTCAGAAGTTGCTAGCCTGTCATTTTAAGAGGTGCTTCTCGTGGTGAACCAGAGCCCCAAACAGCAGTCTGATTTTGTTGAAGAGATGTCATGCCTCCCTCTTGTATCCTCCCTGGGTTTGAGAGACATGCAGCTGTGGGTGATACTCTTTCATTCGACCTCTAGCTGTCAACGGATGATCTTCTTTTCACAGTCATCTCTAGGGTGGTCCTTTAATGTTTTCTTTGGTTGGCTTTTAAAAGCTCTACCTGTGAATGTGAAATCCTAATGTGAAAGGATTCAAAAACAAGGCTTGGATGATAGACAATAGACACGCACATCCCCGTGCTCTAATCAGGGCTGGAGAAGTAGCCAGAGTCAAGATGAACAACCATTGGCAATAAAGGGGGAGGGGGTCTCATTTTTTTTTGAGAGAGAGATTTTTGGGGGGCACATAATCCACCTATCGATAATTCAATAACACAAAGAAGAGTTGTGCAATCGTCACCACTATCAACTTTAGAACGTTTTATTTTTTCTTGTGTTCATTGTTATTAGCGTCTCCTTTTCCCCAACCTCTCTTGTCCGGCCTCCAAGAAACCATTAATCCAGTTACTGTCTCTCTAGATTCACCTATCCAAGAGTTCATATACCAAAAAAATAACATACAGAAACAAACCAGAAAAAGCTAGCAACAAAAACAAAGTAAACTAGGGGAAAAGGTCAATGAAAAAGAAAGCAGAAAATACTAAAAAAGCAGTGCAAAGTTAAAAAGGGCCAAAAGGGAGATCAAATGATAAGGTATGTCATTTTAACCTAACTAAATCTGAAAAGGCTATCGTACATACCCTTTAGTGAGAAAGCACTTGGTGTGCAGTTAAATGACGAATGCTGGGGCTGAGCCCCGGTGGCGTAAGTGGTTGAGTGCGGGACTGCAGCCCGCGGGCTTGGGCTTGGCGGTTCAAATCCAGCGGTGGCCCTCAGGGGCGGCACTGGGTAGCGCCCACGACCACCAGAGGCAGTGATGGCCCCCCCAAAAAAAACAAACAAAAAACAAACAAACAAATGATGAATGCTGCCAACTCACTTTGCCAAGAGCCCTGCAAGGAATCTCCATTCTCCCCAAGCTTTAGCAGAACCAGGAGCCCTCACTACTGATTTGAAAAACTGAGTTCATTATTCAGGCACACATGGTGTCTCGCACGGGGCCTGGCTCCTAAGCTGATCCTTGCTTGCTCCCAAACCCAATAAACCTGCCCTGTGGTGTGTACTCATTCTGCCAAAGAGATGCCGCTCATTTGTCAGCATTCCCCACCCCCACCCTCTCTGGAAATGACTGTTGTCATGTGTCTAGCCAGCTTCCAGTCTTAACAGATCAATACTTTCGCTTCTGTCTTCACAGCAACTGTAATCCTTATGGTAGTTTCCCCCTTCTTGACTAAGCCCCAGTGCGTCACCTTTGCCCATGAAAGTCTTCCTTCTCGAGACTCTTTGTAGGCAGAGAACAGACAGCAAATTGGGTCTTCGGTAAGGAATATAATTGAAGTCAGATTTTACTTTGCCGTGGTTTTCCAGCTCAGTAGTAAATGACCTAGTTCTCTCTTTTTTTTTGGAGGGGGGGGCATCACTGCCCTCTGGTGGTCATGGGAGCTACCCGGCCTTGCTCCTGGAGAGCTGCTGCTGGATTTGAACCGCCACGCCGGTGGACCCGCAGTTCCGCACTCAACCACTTACGCCACCAGGGTTCAGCCCAATGACCTAGTTCTCGATGCCACCCTCCAAAAATGGTGACCCAGGCATAATGTTCTTTTCCTAAATATGCACATCAAAACGACAGTGCAAACAAAGCTCGAACATGCTGCCATGGTGTCTATGCCGACCCAAAGCAACCGTCTAGGACAGAGGAGCGCTGCCCCGTTGAGTTTCTGAGACTGTCACTCTCCATAAGTAGAAGCTCCAACAGACATATGAATCCAGTGATCTTCTGGGTGAGTTATTAGCAGCTCATGTTTATTGAACACTTATTCCATCCCCTATCTAAGAGCTTCACCGCTGCGTGATTGACACCAACGGTGTGCACAATACTCATAGGAAGCCAACGGGTGAAGGAGTTGCTAAGTTCTCAAAAAAAAAAACTCTGTACCACACCTGTTAATTGCATTAAAAATATGGTAACATTAGATGATTCATTAAAGTCTTTGCTGTTGTGATTAATAGCTTATTTTGTATCTACTGGTCTCTAGGCTAAATATACTTAAAGCTGCCTTTATTTCTGCTAAGTTATGGATGTGGGGTTGCACCGTGTGTGCTTACACAGGTGATCAGGGCACAATTGTCTGGTTCACATTTGAATGATTGTTTTTGCTCTTTGGAAAGTGATACTAGCTGCATCTTCCTTAAATAAAGTGAAATCCACTTTAATAAAGGATTGTCTCTGTTACTGTCCTCCTTTTTACCTCTTAGATTGAGATTCTGAGTGCTTCCTATAACTGGTTAAAATGTGTGGCTATTTTCAGCTGAATTTGTATGTACTAGGTTTACCCATCTGAAAAGTAAACAACTGTGATCTCTGGAAGAAGACACACACACACCCCATTCAAATACAGCTTACAGAGCCACATTAATTATGTCTTGCACAGGACAAAGGTAAGGCAAAGACATATCACCTGGATGGGGAGACCATTAGCAGAATGTCATAATGGTGTCCAAGAATTTACCGGAACTCAGTCACTTACATAGGACGTGGAATACAAGGGAAAGTGTCACCGCTTCAGGTAGGACTATAGAAACAAAAGGGGAACCACAATCACAATACATGCACTGTTCTACATAAACAAGTAAGGGCTCTCTAATCAAGTTTATCATGTATATGCCCTTGATCATAGGTTCCCAAGAGACATCAAGGCACCCAGACAAGTTCTTAAAGCTGAGGCAGGTGCTTAGGGAGCTGCCCAGGAGAACGGTAGCAATCCACTTTCATATACACTCTGCCTGAGGCAAAGTGGCTCACTTGCTGGTTTGCAGAGACTCAAAATGAATCTAAGGTTTTCAATGTTCAAGCCATCGTCTTCCCAAAAGCTAGTACTCAGAATGAAAGCTCTAATAAAGCTGCTATAGACTTCACAGCTGCCACTTTCAACTGTGAACGCTACATTTATCAATACTTTTCCATCTTAATGTAAAGATGAAAACAGGCTTCAGATTTCAGCTCTCCAAAGAGAAAAGCACATGCATCCCCAGACCCCCTTTACTCCCTTCATACCATTCATACCATCTCTCCATCACCAGTGCCGCATCACCCCATGTC
>PVJH01042532.1:0-14233 GCA_004026705.1 Nesogale talazaci
GGACTGTGATAAGAGTTGTATGAGCTCACAGTAAAATGATTAAAAAAAATTCTAAGTTGAGAGAGAAAGGGACAGAGACAGAGAGGAATTTTGGTTACAAGTACTAGCATTTGTTTTGTATTTATAATAAATCCAACCAATGTATCAAACAGTATTGGATTTAAAAATTAATAATAGGCATAAATGTACTGGAGTATTTAAACAGAGTCACATTCAGAGTCAACACAATTCAACCATACTCAACGTCACTGCCAGCAGTCAATTCAGGCTTATTGCAACCCCATAGGACAGAGTAGAACTGTCTCTACCCTGAAACTGTGAATCTTAACTGGGGTAAACTGACTCATTCTCCCTAGGAGCAGTTGGTGGTTTCGAACTGCTGCCCTTGTGGTTAGCAGCCAGTGATAAGTAGGTTTGTTGTGCCAACATGGCCAATGATGATAGGTAGGTTTGCTGGGTCAACATGGCCAATAAACACATGTGATATGAATTGAAGGGTGGCGATATTAATGGCTCCGTGAACTTCCTCTTTCTCTGTCTCACTCCTGGATCTTTGGACCAGTGTGTAGCCGGCTGCCTCGCTTGTTCTATGTCTCCATTTGCAAGCTGCCCTCCCCGTGGCACACCTAATCTGTGGACTGTGTCACTGTAAGTTCCTGCAAGCCCTGCTTCACCACGCTACTGTAATACACATCTCTTGAGCTGGCGACTGTCGGATCCTGACATCTGGCTGACTGTCGGTGACCTGCTTTGTTATTTGCTGCTTGTGGATGGATAGCTGCAATTATTCTATAGAGGACTACCTGGCAGCCCTGGAGACTTGAGGGACTGCCAGTGCATTAGCTGTCTTATGAAAGTGAGTTGCATTGCGCCACTTGTACTCCTTTGTAGATTAATTAACTATTTTTTCTTATGTTAGATATCTACATCTATCTATATTAAATTGTTAATGTCTTGGTTTTGTTTCTCTGGAGAACCCTGTCCAACACAACCCAACTTGCAGCTCCCTATACCACGGGGCTCTGAATCAGCCATGGCCCACGTAATAGAGAGGAATGATGGCAGGCACCTCATCTGTGGCCATTTTGAGGAGTAAGAGGGGAGGGGTGCGGTTTAACCAGTCAATCTGGAGAGAGCCAATAAGACCTCTGCGTGGGTGTGGCCTTCTCCTGAGAATTCTGGGAAATGTGGTACTTCCTCTTGGAAGCAGGAGGCACTCAGTTCCTTGGAGACTTTCTACGGACAACGCTCACTGCCTGAGAGACTCGATGACAAGGCTGGCTCCCTGTGAGTCAACCCTGAGAAGAAGCCACATGGACCTTCCCTGATGCAGCCAGAAATCTGGACCTAGTGAAGCCAGGTGGAGACTCCTGCCAGCGCTGAGATGCTGACAATGCCACTGGAACCAAAGCCTTTGTACTCGCTGACTTGTGATCGTCCTGCATTTGATGTCATTGCATGTGTTTTGTGAGTCTGAAGGACTTTGTGAGTTGCTGTCAGACATATAGGCTAATATCAGACTTATGAATTTGATGTGGACCGAGCTGGAATGTTTTCTTAATGTTCAATTACCCTTTATATAAAACTCTTTCTTGTATACGTATGAGTGTTTATGAATTTGTTTCTCTAGTCTACCTCGACTGACACAGGGATCTTAGCAAAATGTTTAGTAAAAGACTTAAGTCCCAGAAGGAAAGTTAAAAAAACCCCAAAACCTCTCATGTTGGTATAAAATGAGTATGTGTTTCATTTAATTCAATGAGAGAATTATATAGCTGCAATAACCATAAAACATTTTAAAGTCAAAAATGCTTAATGTTATATGGACTAAAGGAATCTTAAAACGAAGCTTCAAGTAGAGGCAAAATCCGCATCTTCCATTGTGAAGGACTGAAATAGATCTGGTCTTGGACAGAGCAGAATCTGAATGTCATAGACAAGAACAATTTTGCTTGTGACTGTAAAATGCCCATCACAAGCAACCTAATGTGGTGCCCTCTAGAGTCTAGGTGAAATACAATTTTCCAGCAAAACAAAAACAAAGAAGCCCACTGCTTTGGTCGCAGTCCTTTCTCTCTTTCTCTCTGTCTTTGAATCAATGTTCATTCAAAACAGTCGCCCTGTGGATTTTCCCGAGGCTGTGACTGTTCTTCAGAGTGCACAGCTCGTCTTTCTCCTGCAGAGCTGCCATGCATTTGAAGTCCTGGATCCCAGCCCAAAGAACAACCACTACACTGCCAGGGCTCATTCACTCTGACCCTGAGAAAGAGTTTTTGACGTTGTTACTCTTTACGGGAATAGAAATCTCATCTTTCTCCCAAGAAAAGGCTGGTGGTTGAACTGATGACCTTGTTCTTAGCAGTCCAACACTTGCAGGACCGCAGGGCCAGAGCTCCTACACTTCCCTCCCCACCCCCACCCCTGACCTCCATGAAGCAAACCATATATTTTATTTATATTATAAAGTGAACTATAAAAATTTCAAGTCTCAGGCTGAGCCCCGGTGGCATAAGTGGTTGAGTGTGGGACTGCGGCCCGCGGACTTGGCAGTTCGAAGCCAGTGGCGGCTCTCAGGAGCAGCGCTAGGTAGCTCCCACAACCACCAGAGGCAGTGATGCCCGAAAACAAAAAAACAAAAAACAAAAATTTCAAGTCTCTTGATAAAAACGTGTAGGTGTTTTATCCTAATTTTTCTAGTGGTGAAGTATATCTGATAGAGCCCACGTCACAGAGCAAATACGGTCAGTGGTGTGAGAACTGAACCTCTACTGGATCCGCTGCGTGACCTGCCTTTGCTGTAGGAGTGCGCAGTGCATGTGGAGGGCACTGAATGCACCCCAGGGCAGTGTGAGTTCACTGTTCTTTCCTTCCCCTGTAGGAGGCCTGCGTTTAATTCCAAGTCCACGCACTTCAAGCACAGCTACCACCCATCTGTCAATGATGCTGAACAGGTTTCCAGGAACCTTCCACACTCTAGTGAACTAGAAGGAAAGGTCCTGTGATCTGTCTCTAAAAAAAGAAAATCAGCCAGTGGATCACAACAATGATCCAGATCCACTGTGCATGAGTCAGGGATGCCCTGGATGACAACTCACAACAGCACCAATCAGCTCATTGTCTTCATACACGTCTACAGTGCTTCCAGCCTGCTTTCTGGGTGTGTGACAGACCCTACAAGACAAGGCTCATCATTTAAGAAAATGCACCCCCTTTCCTTTATCAATAGCATAATGCCACCCTCCCCCCACTGACTGCACAAATTCCCAGGCCAAGTATTTTCCATCCTTTTGTCCAACTGCTACATGTTTTAAAAATTATCTGGGACTTCTAAAGTTAAGAATACTCTCGTTCCTTTTAGCCTCTAACATTTTCTCCTTGGAAATGACAGTTTATCCAGTTGATATATAATTATATTTATGTATTTTATGTCTCCTGTTATATTTTAAGTTCTTTTATGATAGAGCTTTTAAGATTTTTCTCTTTGCACCATTCAATTGCTAATTTTAACTGATCAATTATATCCAGAAACGTATTTCTTCATTTTTAACAGGCGAATTGTTTTTTGTTCTAGAAAATCACAAGTCAATGTATCAAAACAGGTCATCTTGATTTAAATCTTCTCTGTCAATTTGTGTGGCAGTTACATAATGTAGTATCAATTTGAGAGTACTAAGGGTGACGGGGTGGAGCCCTGTGGGTATAATCTTCTCATTAGGATTCTTCTCATGAGGAATTATTTCTCTCACTAATTCCTTATTCTGCCATAGTATAAATCTATATTATAGAGACTATTTCCCTGGAGGCTAGCATTTGAATTGATTTAAGGAATTATTTCTTCCACGAATTCCTTACTTGTTACCCACTTCTCATCTTTAATCAAATATTAAACCAGTGAAAAGTATATTTAAAAATCTATAAATTTGAATAGAATAATAAATGTTTACACATCATAGCACTTCTGGAATTTTAGTGGCCATCCATTGTACAGGTCAGTGGAAGTGTTTATAGAGGTATAATACTAAAATGTACACTGAAAGTAGAAATTACTTTTAATGAATGTCTTATAAAGTATGCTTTAAATCCTCCCCCCACTCTTTTTTTTTTATTCTCTAGTGTAGAGTGACCGTATCACTTTTCAAGGCAAGAAAGATTAAGTTAGACAGTAGGTAAAGTTGTGCTCTTGTGATGATGTGAGGCTCTTGTGCAGTAGTTTCAGCATTGGGTTGCTAACTGTAAGGTCAGTAGTTCAAGCTCACCCGTCACTCTGCAGACAAAGATGAGGCTGTGTGCAAGATTTACAGTACAAGAAATCCAAAGAAACAATTCTGCCCTGTCCTCTAGGGTTGCTAAGCAGTCTCAACTGGCTCAGTAGTAGTGGATTTGGCTATAGTATGTGTTATGATATGCTGATTTAAAGACGGTTCTCACGTATGTCTGTTTTCTTTTCTTTGGCTTTTTCAAATGTCATTATAAACTTAATATTTTAGAAAGGCATGTTCATTTTGTATATTCTGTGTCTTTCAGAATATTTTCATCCATTTATTGGAAATACTAATATGCCCACTTTCTCCCATTCCACTACACCCATTCAAAAAGGTAGAATTTTCCTCGTTTCCTTTGTTTTTTCTTCCTCTAATGATATATGATACCAGAAGTCTTTCCCTTATCACACGTACTACCATAGAGTCGATTCTGACTAATACTGGCTCTGTAGGGCAGGGTAGAATTTATTCTGTGGGTTTCCTGAAGATAACTCTAGGAGACTCATCTTTTTTTTTTTAATTAATTTATTTATTTTCGTTTGGGTATCACTGCCCTCTGGTGGTCGTGGGAGCTACCCAGCCTTGCAGCTGCTGGGTTTGAACCGCCAAGCCAGTGGAACGCAGTCCCGCACTCAACCACTGTGCCATGGGGGCTCAGCCCCAGAGACTCATCTCTCTCCAGCAGAGTTCCTGGTGGTTTCATATTGGGAACGTTGCAGATGGTGACCCCATGACCCCCACTACACCATCAGGGCTCTTTTTCCCATTGTGGCATATCAAAATATTTCTAAGTCCTTTTTCGTATGCATTATACTCAGTCTACTTTGGTAGACATTTGAATTATTTGTTGATCTAGATATTAGAAACAGTGTTGGAATGGAAAATCATATATTTTTATATATTTAAGATTTCACAGTGGGTCTTTAGTTAGACTCCTGGAATAGTGGTACTGAGTAAAACTAAATTTATTTGTAACTTCACTAGACATTAACAAATCCCACTATAGACTGTTACCTTTTATAGTGTCCAGTTTTTGTGTCTCACTTCCAATTAGTACATTAAATTTTTTTAGAAATGTACTAAGGGGTACCCTCCAAATGAGAGAATTTTTTAAAGCTATGTATGTAAGGTTTTGTTTTTTGTTTGTTTTATAGCAAAACATCTTGATCCACCTTAAAAGTACTTAAAAGTACTTTAAAAGTACTCTTCAATACACTTAATACATTTGTCAAATCTGCGATTCCATTCTTGGAAACATTTTTCAAACTCATCTGTTTGCATGGCTGACAGCACTTCCCTCATTTTTATCTTCACCTCTTCTTCATCAAATAGTTGTCTTTTCATGTCTCTTTCATGGAAACAAAAAGAAGTTGCACAGAGCAAGGTCAGGTGAGTAAAGTGTGTGGATCAAGAGAGGCATGCTGTTTTTTGCCAAAATCTGGTGCACTCAGATAGCTGTGTGAGCAGGTACGTTGTTATGGAGGCAAAACCAGTGCCACATCTCCCACACATCAGGCCTTTGTGGGCCACAAATTGTTATGCAATCTTTTCAGAGTCACTAAATAGAAAGCTTGATTAACAGTCTGACTGAGTGGAACAAACTCCAAATGCACTATCCCCCTCACATTAAAAAAAAATGAGCATCATCTTTATCTTTGATTTCATCTAAGCTTTTTTTGAGCAAGGTGATGATGGTATGTTCCACTGGTTTATTGATGTTTGCTTTCAGGGTTGTAAACTTGGGGGGGGGGCAGCTGGGTAGCTTTGGAGCTGTTCTTTCAAAGCATGGCATGCTTCTCCATTAGACACTCTTTCTTGATCAGTAAGAACCAGAAACACAAATTTGCAGCGACCTTCCTCATTCCCAACATGACAGTCAAGATAATTTCCCCTTATCTTCAGTGGCCTATTGTTCATCTCTGAGCACAGGTGCATGATGTTCAAGGACATTTCTTTTCTTCGGGGAAGAACTTGGTTTGTCATCAATCTATATTTCACCTTTTTTGAAACTAGAAAACCACTGGAGGGTTGAGTTTTTTTTCCATAGCATTGCCCTTGTAAGCTGTGTTCAATATCACAGTAGTCTCTGCAGCATTTTTTTTTCTGAGCAGGAAACAAAATATCATAGCCACATGCTGCTCTCTCAAATTGGCCATGCCCAAAACAAGGTTCAAACAAAACTGCTTTTAAAAAAAAATTCACTTTGACCTGAGAGAACCTTTCCAGGTGAAGCCCCTAGGTGCGCTAACTCAGAGTGAGTAGCTTGATGCTCACCTCTGAGTAAAAAAGCATACTATGGTAGCTCTGCCCAGAGGATTTTTCTTCCTTTTGGGGGTGGAAGGTGGAGAGTACCCCTTCATATGCGTTTAAACATTTGTATATTACATATATACATACACATATCTTGCTATGTATAGTTAATTACCCTTTTCCAGCAAATGGTCTCTTCTTAAAGCTTGTCTAAAGTAAGAAAAAGCCCCACTATACTCTCTTTTAAGGAGCGTGGTGACTGTAGTTCTTCCAAGACAGATTTGTCTGTCCTTCTGGTAGTCCAGGGTACTTTAAAAATTCTTCACTAACACTGTGGTGCAAATGCACCATTTCTTCTGTGTTCTTCCTTATGCATAGTCTGTGTTCCATGGCTCTTTGTTTGTCTGAGGCAATGGGAAGGTCATGCCAGGGGTCAGCCAGACTTTAGTCCTCAAAATGATATTTTTTCAAAAATTTAACACTTCAAAGATGTCTTTTGCAGCAGATATAACCAATGAGATGTGTCATTTGATTTCTTGATTCCTGCTTCCATGAATGTTGACCGTGAACCCAACAATATGGAATATCCTTAACAGCTTCAACAAATGCTGTTTATTGGTCAAGTTGTAAGGAAAAAAAACTCTAAGAAAGTAAAAACTTGTACAATAAGTAGAAAAGCTTACACTGTATTTTCTGGACCAAGAGTGGAGTAAAAGCGAGGGTATGTCTTATGGTCTGAAGGTGTGGTACCCTGGATCATTTTAGTATACTGGTACTATTTGGGTCAGAATATTTTTTCTTGTTTTCCTGCTCTAAAAACTGGGTGTGTCTTATGGTCAGGTGTATCTTATGGTCTGAAAAATATGGTAAATGAACAATTTCTTTTAGAAGAGTCAGCACAAAATGAGTTGCTGTAACATGGAATTAGAGATTTCCCAATTGTATAACTCATTGAAAATGACTGTATTCTTTCATTGTCTCTAACATTAATTACTTTTTCTCTCCTTCATGTCTTTAGGTACCATAATTCACTACAAATTCCCACAGAACTTACAAATCATCAAGGAAATAGCTTACACATCTGTCGAGACTAACAGATTCATAATTTTTAAGTCAGTATTCAAGCCGGAGGTATTTCCTGACTCACGTAATTGCAAGACTTAATAAACTCAAATAAACAGGTCTGAAAACAGGTTTCTAGTTCATGAGATTATGGAAGCTGGTAAATCAGGACAGATGATAGGCTGCTGGCTCAAGTCCCAAGAACCAGAGATGACATGGTGAAGGAATAGGTGCAGGAGAGAGAGCTTGCCAGAGTATTTGTATAGTGGATGTAGATAATACCTACAAGGAAACTCCCCTTGCTTGAGCAAGATGATACAAAATTGTGACTTGACTAAAGGTCATAATGGATAAAGATGGTGTTTCTAGTAAGACAGTTACTCGAGGCACCCTACCATAACCCTGCTTTATTAGCAAAATAACTCACTCTCAAATGGTACAGTAGCCATAGGCCAAGAAGCTAGGGTTTATAACATATCACAAAATAGAGGATAATTTTATCAGATCTCAATATAAAGGACACTGATAGGAGGTCACAAAATAGAGAATGGCAGCATCATTATATAGCTGCCAAATTACATCATTACATAACTTGTAATGATTGTAGGCCAATTAAGTTAACACATAACCTTAACCACCACAGACTCCAGACACCTTGTCTGCGTGAGTAGCAAACTATCTCATTCTCTTGGTGAGGCACAAAAAGGATATTTTCATGATCCCACCTGGTGCCAGTGATGTCACTCTTCAATATAATGGACTTGCCAGCCACGTGCAGGGCCTTTCACCAGGGAAATTGGCTTCATAGTCACCTGTAACCACTGTCTTTTTTACTGGAAACAGGGCAGGATTTTGTGCCTTGGAGGATCCAAAAATGATGTCTAGAGTCAGCCCGTCCCCACCTTGTAGTGGTACCCCGTCTGCTCATTTCATGGAAACAATTGGCAACCACAAATGAGCATGCCAGTAAGTTCACTTATTGACTCTACTACATTCCAGCACAATGGTCTTCCAATCAGACATGAAATATTATTTATATAGTAATTACATAATTGGTTTTTCAGTGTTGAATCGGCCTTTCACACCTTAAATAAATCTACAAGTTAGAATTTATAACTCTTTTAAAGTATTTTTGGATTCAATTTGCTAATATATTGTTGAGAAATACTGATCTATAGATTTCATTTCTTATATGTATTTATTTAATTTCAGTCTTAGGCAGTACTTATTCCATATGATGGGTCATGAAGTGGTGCCATTGCTACAATGTTCATTAAGAGATTATGAAGTATTGATATAATCTCTTCCTTAAATATTTAGCAGAATTCACCCTTGAAGTCTCCTGGGGCTCTGTGTTAGATTGGGTTGACTTGAGAAACAAATCCAGTGACACTCATATATGTGTAAGAGAGAGCTTTCTGTCAAGTAACTGTGAATCAGTAAAAGATCCCAGCCCAGCCCAACGCAAGTCCATAAGTCTGCTAAGAGTCCGGAAGTCCCTCTTCAGATTCATGCAGCCACATGCATCGAAGCAGGTGGCTATGGCAGCTCTCGGTGTGGCTCCTCCGCAGAGAGGTGAAGGCAGAGAGAGAGAAAGAGATCATGTCCAGCGTGCCATTTATCTCGGTGGCACCTCCTAATGAGGTCATCAAACTGTGACCTGATTGACAAGCTAAACTCCACCCCTTCACTGTTCTAGCTTCAAGTTGACATGAAATCATGTAGCTACCACAGGTTCTCTTTTGGGGAAGATTATTAATTATTCAATCAATTTCTGAAATAAATAGAAGTCTCTTCAGAAAATCTATTCCAAGTGTGAGATTTTGTAGATTGAGTCCTGCAAATAACATTCATTTTAACTGTTATCAAATTGATAATCATCAAGGTATTCTTTAGTATCTTTTTAATGTCTATGGCATCAGGGTGATGAGCATCGATTATAACTAATGCATCATTGATTTTTCTCTATTCATTTCCTGTCTGTCCTTCTTGTATAAAAACAGAAACGAGTAATCTTATAGAGAAGGGATCCTCAAACTACAGACTCCGGGCCACATGGGGTCCGCCAAGAATATTTACCCTGCCCATAGAGTGTTTTTGCTGTCTTTGGCTGTCCTGCTTAGCAGCTGACTGACTCATCCCAGAACGGCAGTGAATTTGTTGATATTTTTATTTAACTATAGTCCGGCCCTCCAATAGTCTGAGGGACAGGGAACTGGCCCCCTGTTTAAAAAGTTTGAGGACCCCTGTATAGAGTTTGGGAGACAGGAGTCTTGTGGTGTAGTGGTTACAAATTGGGTTATAAGTGGTTACAAGGTGAGCAGTTCAAATCCATCAGCCACCTGGTGGAGGAGGTTGGGAGACAAACTGGGAGAGTTTTTTAAGTGTTTTGGCGTAAAAGGAGAAGGTTCTGAGGAAGCATACCTTGGGTCTAGTTCCTTTTATTTCCTTTGGGCTTACCTTTCCAAATGATAGGCCATGAAGAAAACTCAGCACACCCCATAAATACATTAAAGGGAAACTGGGGTCTGGCTGTGTAGATTATTAATAAAATATAACAAAAGCACAGTATTCAGTCGTGTCTGGGTCTATTTCCTTAAACCGCTCACCATTCTGACACTTTAAAGGAGAGTTTTGGAGGTGCCACTGTTTATTACATCATACACGGTCACAACTAATTTTAAAAGGTGTGGGATTCATTGCCTGAGAATCCTGTAAATTCTAGGAATCTTCTCAGTATTCTTTAGGCCATAAAGTGAAGATATTTTTGAATGTATGTAATTCTCTATGGAAAGAAAAGTCTGCCTGCAGATCGATGTCTGGAATGACAGAATACGAAGCTCAGCTAACACCCTTTTCACTGAAATTAGTTTAAACTATTTTTTCTCTCTGCATCACTGCCCTGGTGGGAGTAGGAAGCTCAGCCTTGCTCCTGGAGAGCTGCTGGAGGATTTGAACTGTCAGTCCTGTGGACCGCAGTCCCGCACAACCACTGCACCACCAGGGCTCAGTTAAACTATTTTTAAAATAACCATTTAAAACATCTGTTCCAGACATCGGACAGTGTATGGCAAGACAAAATAATAATAATTTATAAATAATGAAGTGGTCATGAAGTAGGGAGGAGCAGGGAGGGAGGAGGGAAAATGAGAAGCTGCTACCAAGGGCTTAAGGTAGAAAGCAAATTTTTGAGAATGATGATGGCCACATATGTAAAATATGTGTTTGGCTTACAAACAGATGGGTGTATGGATTGTGATATGAGTTGTATGAGCCCCCAATAAAATGATTGACAAAACACAAACATGTGTCCCAGCAAGTTCAATTGACAGGTGTGGGCTTCTTTCTCCCACTGTTCCCACACATGGAGACCTTCCCGCATGCTGCGCAGACCGACTACTCTTGCCCCAGTGAGGTGACGGTTCTGCATCACGAGAGCCAAGATGTTCAGTTTTAAGGTGAATTGCTTTTGGATATATCCAATTTTATACATGTTAAGCATGTTCACACATTTCCATTTTGAATCTCAACAAGAGATATAATGGTTTGTCCTCAGTTGATAAATTCTATATGGTAGGTGTTTGGTTTTTAAACAGGATGATGTATGTGATGTTGATTAAATATCTGAACAAATTTCCTCATCAAAATACCATGGTCACCATAGAATTGTTTACCGATATTGGACTCATGCTACAGCTGTCAGGCAGCACACCATGCAGAATATGCATAAGTCAGTGTCAAGCTCATAATATGAAAGACAATCTGTTTCCTGAAGGAAGCTATGTGTGTACCGGTCCCATAAGTGTCTTGGATGAGGCGAGTTCTAGCGAGGTAGGACACTTAGAAAGACAACTGATCAGATGAAAGGCTAGAGCTGAGATTCAGTTCAGCATAGAAAGAGCATCGGAGCAGACCTAGGAAGTCTACAGAGAAAATAATCAGGCAATGGGTCTAGAATAGATAGGTGTATGAAAAATTGTTGTTGCTAGACTCAGTTGAATTGATTGTGATTCACAGAGACCTGCTGTACAGTCCTGTGCCAGCCTCACATCAGTGCTGTTCGAGCCCATTCTTGCAGCCACTGTGACACTGCCTAAATCTCATCTTCTTGGGAGTCTTCACGTGTTTTGTTGATCATCGACTGCTCCCATCCTAGCTGCACTTGTCAGGAACTTCAGTGTAGCATCAGGTAGGGGATGTCCTTCTTCAGGGATTTGGCCCTCCCAGTAGCACATTCAAAGTAAGTGAGATGAACTCTCACCATTCTTGCTTCTGAAAGGCATTCTGGCAGTACTTCTTCCTAAAACATACTTGCTTGCTCTTTTCAAAGTTCATGGCACTTAAAAGCACATTGAGTTTTCTCAACAGCAGAGACAAGCATCTGATTCTTATCTGAAATGAGAACACTTTCTAGAGACACAAAGTTTAAGAGAAGCACGTGATCGATGTTTTCTCAAACATGTCCCACTGGCTTTCCTTTCTGGACAGAATAGCAAACTCGCCTAATTACTTGAATGGAACATATATTCCCAGAGGCTTCTATGAAGAAATAAGACGTTTTAGTCTCCAATTTGAGATGTTCAGCAAAATCCAAAAGTATAAATGGTCACTGCTACTTCAGAATAGTCCTTTAGTAGTCTGAAAATCACCTCTCAGACTCGCTGTGTGAGGTTACTAAAGCCTACTAAGGGCTTCAGGATGGCATTGCAAATGGAAAACACACTAATTTAACGGGAATCTGATTACTCTGTTTCAGCTGAGCACGAGTCAGTGGCCAAAGAGGCTGAAGCCAGGAGCGTATATGGGAATTACAGACTTGCTTGGTGAGCTGTTTCTCTCTCACACTGGCCTCTTTGTAGGGTTTACTGTACAATTTGAGAAGCAAGTTACAAGGTAAAGTCACAGTAAGGCAAATAGTCTCAAGGACAGAGACAAGTTTCCTAGCATGAAATCTGATCTCAGAAGACCGAAAAAGACAGTAAAAGAAGAACAAGAACAGAACTAAACCCTGACAACTTTCTCCTATGGACTCATCAAAAGAGGCAAGTTACATTTTAATTATTATTCCCTAAAAATAAATTAATTTTTCTTCTCCATGTCAACTTCTGTCTTAGAATGTCATATTTAATGCTATAATTATTGGCTATACTTTTCTCTGAAGTACTAGGAAATGACAAAGAAATAGGGATGATTACATAGGAAAGAAATACACTTTCTTAGGAAATACACTGTCATGGGAAACATTGCACTATGATAATGATTGGTCTTAGAAACTGGCTAAATAATCAAAAAAGTAGAAATTGTGTAAGTAAAGGAACTACCAAAACTCGATGCTTATGATATTCCTGTCTGACAAAGTTTAGATTCATGCTTCCCCACAGCAAAACTTTAAAAATGCTACATCATCACCAGGTAAGATGTCAGAAATTTCAGACATCACTAAAATTATTAGGTATAATTAGTTTTCCATTTTGGACATGTTAAGAAATTATTAACAATCTATTTGTAGAAGATCCTCATTATTTGATATAAGGTGTAGGAATGAAATTATTTTCAAAATCATTATCTTTTGTCTTAAAATAATTTGACAGCAATAAATAAAATTTTATGGGAGACAAAACCTTTCAGACATTTGGAAGTCTATCAGGAAGAACATTGATTCACCACATTGCATGAAATCTCTATCAATTTTTTAATAGTCAGTTGTAAAGTACCAAGTGCGCTGGTTTTATTAGATGTCATTATACTCTAAGTGCAGACTGATGCTATTATTCCATCATATTTGTTTCAGCTTTAGGAACAAAAAGACTACAAAAGCTTGCCTATAAAACTGACAATTAATACAGCCCTTGTGGTCAGTGACTCTAATCGCAAATAAATCAAAATAAAAGACTAGCTCAATGAGCAAAGTGGATCATTTTCCAAGGTTTTGCTAGCTTCCATGGATTGTATAATCTTAAATTTATTAATTACTTTGCTTTTTTAATTGGAAGTATCTTGTTTTCCAGCTAAACTGTTTGGGCAGTAAGGTCATTGGTTTGCAATGTTGGAAAAATGTCTGGTGGAACTGTTCACACAAAGGTCATGGAGAAACTCCAAACTAACTGGCTCCCATACTGAATTATCTGCACCAACCTAAATATGCTCCTATTCTTCATCTGCCCCTATTTCATTAAATATCTAAACAGCCCATCAGACACAAGCTTAGAAGACACTGCTTCACCATTCACAACCCCACCCCCACATCTGACAGATCTCTCCGTGTTTCTAATTCTCTAACCCATCTCTACACGTTGCTTCATTGTAGCTCTTACACTGTAGCAAGTCATGGCCTATTTGAAAAACACTAATGACTTCAGTCACCTCTGGATTGTCTACCACTGTTCAGCTTTGCTTTCTTCCAATCCAGTGCAGATTCAAAATAGCAAGCTCACCGTGTCTGCTTCACACCACCTGCTGCCCCTCTCCTCTCGCTCCATCAGGATAAGGTTCCTTAAAGGTGCTACAGAGCCCACCTGCTCTATGGAGTCCTTATTCACTCTCCACTCTGGGAAAGTGTCACTGCTTCGCCCGTTCCACAGCGCTGACTGTACGTAGCTTCTCTCCTATGCTGCACTCTCTGGACCCCAATGCTCTCAAGTTAAAGCTCTTCTCTGAAG
>PVJH01042533.1:0-14238 GCA_004026705.1 Nesogale talazaci
TCTCACACTTTTTCCTAATTCCCATGAATTGAAACACAACTACTTCTCGGTCACAATTTACTGAACCATCCTTCTAGCACTGGACTTTATGAGAAATGTTTTCATTAAAGAACCCACAGCTAGACCCTTGCCAACCTTCTTAATTACTCAGCGTAGATTTCACAACATAGACTTATTAAACCAAAGACAAATCATGTCTGAAGACTGTTCTACACAGAACACCACAAGGGTCTCCAGAAACATTTGACAAGTCAATGCTTTCCTAACGTTTAAGAAAAGAGTCTCTTCTTGACATCCTCACCATCATGCATCCATACTAATCGATAGCATTACCATGGGGATGACGATCCATTTCATTTTGAGGAAGAGCATTTTATATGTTAATGGACCGGGGTTTTTTTGTTGATTTTTTTTGTTGATTGACTCCTGAACACCATTCTTTATTGTGCTCTTTACATGTTTATATGAGTAACTCTGAAATACATCAGTGAACTACATAGCTTTCCTGTTACCTGCTGTCTCCAGTATTCCTGTCACAGCAAAATTTTTCAGTTCTATAGAATCGCATGCCTTAAGTTTTTAAATTTTGTATGTGTGAGAGAGAGACTGAGTGATCTGTGGTGTAATGAATCCCTTTATGTCATCTCTGCTTTGATTCTTTGGAAAAGCACCTCAAAAGAATTTCCCCATATGCTGTATGCCGAGTTTCCTACCACAGATGCTTCATTTTATTTGTAAGCTGTAGATGACTCTGCTTGATGCGTTTTGTTTTCTTTTTCTCTTTCTGGTTTGTAATCAGTATGAACCTTGTAGGGATTGGTCAACAGGTTAAACAACTGAGGTGATTTTGCATTCGGAAATGAGGTGACTATAGCCTCCTATGTAAATGAGGTGTCTATGGTCTACCTGGAAGTGCTGAGTCCTTTATGACTTCCCCTCTGGAAGAAGCAGCCCTTGAAAATGGACAAAATTTGCATAGATGATGGGCAAGCAACCACTTAGAGATTTTTCTTTTGTTTTCTATAAATCATTTTAATGGGAGCACTTACAGCTCTTATAACAATCCCTACATCAAGCAATGTGTACACAGGCTGCTACGCAATTATATTGTACACAATTATATCAAGCACATGTGTACACAGGTTGCCATCATCCTTTTCAAAACATGTTCTTTCTACTTGAACCCTCAGTATCTGCTTCTGCTTTTTCCCACCTTCATGGCTGCTTGAGATAGTATGTATTATTATTTTCATATCTTCCACCACCTGATGTCTCCCTTCACCCATGTTTATGCTGTTCATCCCTCTGGGGAGATGTCTCCCTCCATCTTCCCCTACCCACATGGTATCTCTTTCCCTATGACTGTCCCTGGGGAGTGAGCTGTCCTGGATTCTGTGTGTCCAGAGCTCCTATCTTACAGGGATTTTTCAGACTGAAAAAGACAGGCAGATGCAGACAGAAGAGAGAAGTGGAGAAAGAAAGGGGTCCAGGCACCCACTCCCAGAGCTGTCACATGTGTCAGGGTCTGCGACACACATGACATGACCGCAGGAGACCTGGAAAGGTGTCCGTGACAGGCTGCAGCAGGGGCCCACGGAGAGAGGTCTGTGCTGCGGGGGTTGAGAGGCTCTGTACTGACCCAACTAAGAGAGGTCTGCCCTCAGGAGAGGGAGAGGGGGGCCTGAGAGGCAGAGAAGCTTCTGTCAGCTTGCAGGGCCATCAAAGTCAAGAAAGTTGCCCTGCCCTCTTTGGGGAAAGCCCTCCAGACTGTGTCTGAGTGTGTTGCCTGTGATGTGAGTGCAGAGTCCTTTGGTAAGAAGGTTTGAGGGGAGGCATACCTGCCCATCCCCCCAGGGCCATCAGCATCATGCCGGTGGAGACGGTTCTGACATCATCACCAAAACCCTCACGCCACACCTGCTGCTCTCAGCAAGGCCCCTGGGCTTAGTTCACCACCCAGAGCGAAGCCGAGCAGATGAAGCACCTTGTTGCAAAAACGTTTCCTGAGTGCCATGGACTAAACCATGTAGTATGTGGCATCAATATATGTTAGCATCCTGGTCCCTTGGGGAGTAATTCCACCAGGGAACTCGATCAGGCCAGTAGTTCCTAAACCCGAGTCACTTTGAGTGACATAAAGTGCAGTGATGCTCCAGAGACAGACAGACAGCACCCATGGGGGAAGAGGGGAGCCAGCTCAGCTCCTCCCCCTGAGCTGACACAGAGGGAGAGAGGGAGGGGGAGGGGAGAGAGGAGAGGGGAAGGAAGAGAGACCCTTTCCTGGAAGCCAGGGTCCTGAAGCAGGCTTCCAGTCTCCGGAAGGCACATCTGAAAAGACACATCTCTCTTCTTTCAAACCACTCAGGTGTGGCTGCAACCCTGGCCTTCCATCGCCCGGGAGCAGGTGACCAGGTGAGAGGAGGAGGCTCTGGAGGGTGGTGCAAATAACGCGAAAGTCTGCTCAGGGGTGCCTCAGAAGAAAGGCCTGGCTGTGTCGGATGAAAAAAAAATCACCCATGACAAACGGTATGGAACAAATTCTGGTGTAATGCAACGGAGTCACCAGGACTCTGGGGTGACTCTGTAGAAATGCGTTTGGGTGCTTTGGGCTCAGAAGGTAAAAGAGAAACAAGAATTGGCAAACAACTCTGCTTTTGTGAGCTTTGACTGATCCCTCGTGGCATGTCGGCTCCTCGCCACCGAGCGCACAGCTTCCCTGCATCAGCCTAAGGCAGGGCAAGGGTCTTCCCGAAGCCGCTCCACTGGCCGCGGGGGCGGGGCGGGGCGGCTGGAGGCGGTGGAGGATAGTAGGATTCGTCTCAGGTGGTTGTGCATCGCGGTTTCTATGACAACGCGGGGACCAGCCTCGGGCGGGCGGCGCTGTCTTCCACGCCTTTCCCTCACCGCCTCATTTGCATGTCTATTCCATACAGAATAAATCCCCCCCCTGCGCTGGGTAGAGCCCAATCCGGGCCCATTTCGGGGAGCGGATGTCAAATAAAACTGTTCTGCTCGAGCCGCCGTTGGGGCAGCATCTGACAGCTAACCACAAGGTTGGCGGTTCAAAACCACGTGCTGTGCTGCGGGAGGAAGATGAGGCTATCCGAGCCCTACACAGGGTCATAATAGGTCAGAATCAAGGAGGTGGGGTCTGAGCGCCTTGGGGGAGTGCAGGGAGGGGCTTGGGGAGGGTGCTGGCACGTCAGTGTTGAACGTCTAACTGGTTCACACCCACAGACTTTCAGAGAAACGGAAAGATCTCTGCTCTGGCACAGAAGCCCAGGGTCTCAGGAACCCTACAAGCGACACAGTTGCTTGGGCTTGGAATGGGGACAGGTGGGCGTGCATACCTGGAGAGGTTGGTAGTTCAGCCAGGTCAGCAGAGGGCGCTCTGCAAGTGCAGCCCCACGTGGAGAACAGGTTTCCTGCAGTTCTGCAGCCGAAGGATGTCTATGATCCCAGGAGGGTCGCACCTAGCCACGTCCGGTTCCACTTCCGGTACTGGGGAAGGCGATGAGGAAGCAGTTTGGTAGCGGCTGTGGGTTCTTGGGGGTCACATGGTTAAGATGCTAGGGACTGCGGGGAGAGGGGGACAGGATTCGGTATTTGGCTTGGGGCAAGCTGGCCCCACTATCCTTAGCTCAGACTAAGAGCTGGGGCAGGAGGGGATTGGCCAGGGCAGGATGTGTGTTGGTTATTGTTAGGTATCTTTCCACAATGACAGCAGAGGGACACACTGCCAGCCCTGCACCATCCTAAGCAACCGTTGTCATGTTTGCACCCACCTTATTGCCTGCCTTCCCTCTTGTTCACTGCCCCTCAGCTGTAACTGAGCAGGAGAACTTTCTCCAAGGACTGGCTCCTCCCCACACCATGCCCGAAGTGCTTGGGGTAAAGTGCCCCCGTGGTCTCTTCTAAAGAACCATCTGGCTGTACTCCTTCCAAGGATGTTGTTCTGTTGTTCTTTAGGTGACATCAAATCAGTCCCCACCCATTCTGACCCTGTGCACATACTGACCCTTTGCACAAAACACTGCCCTGTCCGACCATTCTCACCACAGTTTCTAAGCCTGAAATCCTTGCTACAGGCACTATGTCAATCCTCATCGAGGGCCTTCTCTTTCTCTGCACCTCTACTTGACCAGGCACGAGGCCCTCCAGAGGCTGGTCCCTCCTGACATCAGGTCCTAAGTACACAAGATGAAGTCGCCATTCTGGCCTCTAAGGCTAAAGTGACCAGATTTTAAGTGGGAGACCATTGACGCGGGGGTGGGGGGGGGGTGGAAGGGGGAGCTCTTGATTAAAAATTTGGTGTATATGGAGCAACAAAAATGTTCATAGAGGGCTGAGCCCCAGTGGTGTAGTGTTTGAGTGTGGGACTGTGGCCCATTGGCTTGGCGCTTCAAGTCCAGCCGCAGCTCTCCGGGAGCAAGGCTGGGTAGCTCCCACGACCACCAGAGGGCAGTGATGCCAAAAAAAAATGTTCATAGAAAGTAAAAATAGTATTGTAATATATTTATTTAATTTTAAGATGCTGCAAGACATTGTTAAATTGTTAAAAAGCGGTACGTCTGGTCACCTTATCTAAGGAACCCTCTGGCTATCTTGCAAGACAAATCTGTGCTTTTAGCCATCCCTGGTGATTTCAATATTCTTTGCTAGCACCACAATTTAAATGCATCCATTATGTTTCAGTCTTCCTTATTCAATGTCCGATAGCTTCAATAACAGGTTCCTCGAGACGGTGACTTCTGATGGGACCTGCAGGTCAATTCAAGGCAGACAGGTCAACGCAGAAGGTTCTAGTGACGGGGTTTTGGGTTTTGTTTTCCCAAAGAGAGAATCTTGCTCGAGGTTCTTGAAAGATGGGACACTACGAGGAGTTTGGGAGGAAGAGGTTTAAAGGAAAATGGAAAACTGAATCGGTGAGGGAAAGGCCAGAAAATTTGACGTCTAAGGGATTTTGTTGTTCCATCACAAGAGAGCAACTGCTCATTTTTTTAGAGTAGCAAGGGTGGTCCCACGTGAATTTTGTAGGAAAACTTGCCTTATCCACCAAGAGCCATGACCTCATGCCCTCAGATTTGCTGTTGCCGTTCTTGTTCTTCTCTAGGTTCAGCATTTAAAAGAAGCACAACGAGTCCCTGAAGGATGCCAAAACCATGGTCGTGTGAAGGGCGGAACACAGAATTCTTCAAAGCAGCGTTACAGAGATGGAAACACTGCCACCCGAAGGAGCATTAGGGGCATTAATTCCTTGGAGAGAGCTCAGTCCTTTCAGTAGTCTTTGTCAGCGCCATGATTTAAAGGCACCACTTCTTCTCTGGGCTCCCTTCTATGCACGTAGGATTGAAAATACCAGGGCTTGGGTCCCAAGCACCCTCTAGGCCCCCAAAGCAACAGCCCTGCTCTTTAATACTTGAAAGAGGCCTCGTACAAATTTGCCCGAGGCAATACATCCCTATCTCCCTCGGTAAGTCACCAGAGGTATCCCTCTTCGCCCGTGGGCTTCAGCTGGAAGTAACCAACTCTCGTGGATCACGAGTGAGCACCCCGTCACTGCCTTGCTCCATGGCTGGGAAGACATGGCACCGATGCTCTGGGGCCTGCTTTCCCTCCTCCAACTTGCACCATCTCTAGTTACAGGTTCTCAGCACAGGGACCTGCCCCCATTTTGTCCTTTTAGCGGCCCCGAGACCCCCTCTTTCCTCTTTAATGTGGTTCACTTTAAGCCTAGGAAAATTGGCCAGTTCCCTGGTCAGGGTTTCACATACCGTATTTGCACGGTCCCACTCTCATAGGGGAGCCACCCACATGAAAGGCCTTAGTCACGGGCACCCTATCTGCATAGTCTCATTTGATAGGAGGCCCTGGGGGGAAACAAGGTAATAGAAAAGCAATCCATTGCACCACATTGTGTGATTTTATATATATGTCGGGCATTAAATTAATGAAGGCATTAATTTGGGGGGGGGGGGCATCCTGTGATATATTTAGAAAAAAACACATTCAGCTACCAACGCAGTTTGAATCCACCAGCCTATGGGAGAAAAGGGTGGCAGTCAGCTCTGTAAAAACTAATATCCTTGGACTCTCAATGGGAAACCTGCTTTTTTACTAGGCCCCTACATGTAGGAATGGACTAGCTGGTAATGCATTTGGGTTCTCGTAAGGTGACCAGGCATCCTGCTTTTTAACAATTTAACAACGTCCCGTGGCGTTTTAAAATTAGAATATATTACAATACTATCTTTTTTGCGTTCTATGAAAATTTTTGTTGCTCCTTGTAGACCAAATTTTTAATCAAGAACCCCCCCCACCCCCACCCCCATCAATGATGTCCCGCCTAAAACCAGGTCACTTGGTGAGTGTCTTGTTATGTTCAGTTGGTTGGGGTTTGTTTTCTCATGCCACGCAGGCATTTGACTGCGTGGGTCATAACAAACTTTGGACAGCCTCGAGAAGACTGCGAATCCCAGAGTATTATATTGTGCCCCTGCCGGACCTGTATAGGATCAAGATAAAATTGTTCGTCCGAATAGAACGAGGGAACGCTGCACGGTTTAAAATGAGGGAAGGTGAATATCAGGGTCTTTCTTTGCGAAATTACAGGGTGGCCTTGAACCCGGACTTTTTTTCATTATCAGCTCCTTGCAAAATGCACGCACCGCGCCTCCGTGGCGCGCAAGACTGAGGTGCAGCGTTCTCCAACCAGCTCGGGGCTGCTGGCAGAACCGCCCGTTGGCCTCTGAGTGGGCGGGGACGGAGTCGAGAACCAGGGCGCGGATTGGTCGAGAGGAAGGGGCGTGAACACGTTTGAAAGAGCCAATCACCGCCTCGCAGCCGCAGCCAATCGCCGGCCGGGAGCCGCCGCCGGGCGGAAGCGGCAGGTTTGAACCGCGGCGCGAGCGGCTCTCCGCGCGTCCGGGGTCCCGAGTCGCGCCGGCGGCGGCGGCGGGAGCGCCATGGCGGCAAAGCGCCGCGCGTCGTGGTTGACCGATGCCACCCTTGCCCAGAAGCTCCAGGACAGCCGCTGCCGCTTCCAGAAGCACATGCAGCAGCTTATAGAGAAGGTGCGGGCCCTGCTCGGAGGGAAGCGGCGGCCGGGCGCGGGCGCGGGCGCTGGCGCGGGCAGGGAATGGGAGGGGAGACGGGGCCGGACCCGGGTACTGGAAGGCGCCCGGAGCGGAGGGGCGAGTCCAGAGCCAGGCGTGATGAAGGGGAAGGCAGGAGGAGGAGGTGGTCCAGGTGCGGGGAAGCGGGGCAGGGGCCCAGACCCCCTGGGAGGTGCTGGGTGGAGCCGGGGAGACTGGGAGCACGGGGCAGGAGTGCCAGACCCGGCGGGAGACTGGACCGGAGCTGGGACCGGGTTCCGGGAGGGTCCGCCAGCGGGAGGAAGCGGGGTCCCGGAGCTGGGAGCGTGCATGTAGGGAAATCCCCAGCTCCTCCGCCGATTTGAAGGAAGTAGGGGTGGGTGGAGACGTGGCTCGCCAGCCGGACCCCCGACCAACGGCTTGCCCCCTGCCTTGCAGTACAACCAGCCCTTCGAGGATGCCCCGCTGGTGGAGATGACCACGCTGACCTACGAAACGCCCGAGGGTAAGGGTCAGCTGGGTTCTGAGGCGCGCGGCCGTGCCTTTGGGGAGGACAAATGTAGCTGATGGAATTGGGAGGGCGTTCTCCGAGGACCCCCGCCTGGGCCCCCCCCCAGCAGCGCTGGGGACTTGTTTCTCTGTCACCCTAGCCCAGGGCGAGTTGCCGAGCCTGGCCCAGCCCCCACGCTCAGCTGTGAATTTCCTCTGTGGGAGGTGACGTCATGAGGGTGGAGGGGCAGCTCTTAGGACAGTGCCCTGGGCTCCAGCCCGAGCGGCTGCGCTTGAGCTTCCGCTTGTCAGCGCCCAGTGGAAGCTGTGGGAATTGATGGTGGTGGGGGACTCGTCATGGAAACGTGAGGCCCTGCTTCCCTTCACGCTGGTGGTGCTGGCGCCTGCAAAACGGGGAGTCCTGATAGGGTGGGTGTGGCTGGGGTAGATACCCCTATTCCAAACCTCAGATTGCTTCAAGGAGCCCAAGGGACTCTGCCCTTTACGTGTTTGAACCCACTGCCCTCTTGAAGGCTAGCAGGACCACCATGAAGCCCCACAGAGGAGTTCTCTGTGCCTGAGTGAGAACCAACTCAACCGCAGAGGGTCCTGGTTTGCAGGTGGTTTTTAGGGTTTGTTTTCAGATTATCCTTCGAAACTCCATCTGCTGTGGCTTCTATGGATATGGGTCCCCACAAAGCTTTCAGGAGCCTTGGTAGCAGAGTGGTTACGCACAGGGCTGCTAACCTCAACGTCAGTGGGTTGAAGCCACCAGCTGCTCTGTGAGAGAAGAAGGAATCTTTCAACTTTCACAAAGTTAAACAATCTAGGAAACCCACAGGGGCAGCTCTCCCCTGCCCCAGGGGGCCTCTCTGAGTGGGCATTGATTCCATGGCCGTGAGTTTAAGTTTGACGGGGGGCACAGCGTGTGGTGTGCTGGGGCCAGCGTCCAGCTTATATTTCTTGTTTTCGTGAGATGGGTAGAGCAGTCCGTGAGCGTTTAGAGGAACTGCTGCCTGGGACCAACATGAACTAGACCCTAGCCCGCCCAGCTTCTGGTGGTGAGCAGGTTTGGCGTGTCACTTACGTGTCCTTTGGCTGGAGGCGGAAGGACATCCACATCCCAGGTGGCTGACCGGTGACCCTTTTTTTCCAGGGCGGAGGCTGTGGGGCGGCGCGCTGGTCCAGCACAGGCTCGGAGGACACACTCAGGTATTCCCGCCGCGTGTCACGGCCCACACACCTTGCTGGAGAGGGCTGCCAATGGGAACGGAGCTGGGAGCCTGGTTCCCTGGGGCCTGGCATTCACTGTGCTAGTCACTGGGGGCCAAGGAGGCATGGCTCAAGGCCTGGGGAGCTGGGGATCATGGCCCCCTCGATATCCATTAGCTCACACCTGACTGAGCTGCTGATAGGCCAGCCACCTGTCTGTACCTGTTGCTCACGTGCCTGTTGGCGCTTCGCACAGGGTGGGGTCCTCCGTGCTGATTCCCACCAAAGGGAAGCCACCAGATCTCCAGGGACTCTCAGGTCGCAGACCGGTCTCCCAGGAGCCTAGGGGGTAGATCGGATGAAGTTCTGCTGGGCTCTAGGTCTCTGTGCCGCAGTCCTGGTTGGCCATGTCCGGCTTGACTCGGCCTGGAGGGCAAGCAGAGACTGCCTTTGCCGCCCGCCCTGCTCCTTCTCTTGCTCACAAAGCAACACAGATCTGGGGAGTCTTGGGCTGTCCGCAGGATTTGGGGGTCTGTGGTAGTAGGGAGAGGATGAGAAGACAGGGCAGACTGATGGTTAAAGCGCTCCTCTGGTAACTGGGGGAGTGATGGGGCACCCCATAGACTGTGACTGCCTGGAGGATGCTGTGTGCCCCACCCCGAGTTGGGCTGGGGTGGTGCTGCCGGCAGAGGCCTGGAGAGGTTCTGCTTACTGAACCCAGGCCGCCTTCCTTTCCCTCTGCAGCCATCCCCCGAAACATCGGGGAGCTGGACAGATGAACCCATGAGCGCTAAAGCCGAAGGTCAGTGGGCACCTGCAGAGTGCTGTGTGTGTGTGTGTGTGTGTGTGTGTCTATCTGTCTGTCTCATGTGTCTGTAACAGAGATTGAGAACTGCCTGCGGTATGAGGTGGTGCCCAGCACTCCCCCTCCTACCCCTTTTCCTTCTTTGTGGTGCCCATGGGGTTTTCTCTCCTTGCTCCCCTACTCACCGTGACGTGCCACCTGCTTCCCTACCTCCTGCCCAGGGGACAGAGTCCCTCTCACATCAGTGCCCTTGCCCGGAGTGGCCGGGCACCTCCTGCTGTCCTCTCTTCCCAAAAGCTACAGCTCCCTCTGTTGGGACGCACCTCACCCCCCGACACTGCCTTCCCAGCGACCCCACCGGCAACCTGTAACCCTCAGGCCCCCGCTTCACGTTCAGATCTGGCTGCCCACCCCCACCCGTCAGGACCGCACCCCCTCTCTGAGACAGCTCAATGGCTCTCCATTCAGGAGGGTTTTCCGAGGGACCTTAGAGAGGTGCGCTGGACTCCCACGGCTGGCTTCTCGGTTCTGTGGATCCTCTATTCCTGAGGTGCACCGGGCCAGGGAGGTGTAGCCCCCACCCGCACGGGGCTGGACACGAAAGTGGACTTACGCGTAAAACCCTGTCCCTCTGCCCCAGGCACCAGGAGAAGGCCATCCTCAGAGACAGTCCGGGTCGGGGGGTGGGGGGGAGGCCTCTCACAAAGCCTTGTCTTCATGGGGAGGCATCTGCCCACATGGAGTTGTCAGGTACCCTCGAGTTGGCCCTGGCTCCCAGTGACACCCTCCGCCAGCACCACCCCCCACCCCATGCCCAGCAGAACAAACGCCTGGTCCCGCGCCTCCTCACGTTCGCTCCCGTGCCGGAGCCCGCTGTGGCAGCCACTCAGTGCCCCGCTCAACTCTGCCAGGGCACGCCCTTCTCCGGGGACAAAGTTTCACCTCCCTGGCCTCCGAGGACATTCTGGCTGGGCTTCATCCAAGACAGATCCGTTTGGACTGCTGTCCGCGGTCCTTTAGCACTCTCCCCAGCACTGTCCCTCGAGCGCAGCTGTGCCTATTTAGTGTCCAATGTTGGCATGTGGAGGGGCCACTGAGAGCCCTGTGTCTGGGGCCCTCTGTGAGCGGATAAAGGAGTCCCCCGTTCCTCCTCTGGCGGCCTTTACCTGCCACGGGCTCACATGCGTGGGTCTTGCTGGGGCCACACCAGCAGCCGGAGGTGACCCTGTCTGTCTAGGGCACACTTGACAAGTGTGCGTCCATGGACTGAGCACTCTCGGGGGCAAGGGGGGTGGAAGGGGCGTCTCCCACTTTCCTAGACAGTGTGAACTGGACTCCCGTTCTCCCCTCTAGACTCCAGAAGCCCTGATGTGACCGCAGGTTTAGACCATGATGATGTGCTGGCCATGTCCCTGATGGTAAGATGGTCTGTGCTGGGGTCACAGTGCCCGGGGCTGCCCACGTGTCTCGGGGGCTGTGACCACCACACACACACACAAAGGCCTCTCTTAGGGAATGGCCGAGAAGGGGAGGACGGTGGCCGGGTAGGACAGATTTGAGCTGCGGCTGGGCCCTGCCCCCATAATCAGAGTGGGCTTTAGAACGCTGGTGGGAAATGGGAGTGAAGTATTTTTCCACGGACCGTCTGCTGCACACCTTATATGTGTTGTGTGCGGCCCCACTCCCCCCCCCAACCCCCACCCCCCACAGCTGCTAACATCCAAGTGGCAGCTGAGTCCGTTTCTGGCTTGTGGTGGTCAGGGTAGAGGGGATGCCCCCTGAAGTCCCTCCCTTGTAACCACACTGGGTGCTGCCCACGGGCTGTGAGTAGTGTCCATGGTGGGGGAGGGGGGAAGGGTCTGCACCCGCCACCTTCCTTGGTGGGGGGGGGGGGTTAAGTGATGGGTGGGCACAAGAACGGGTCCAGGGAATGCCCCCCCAGAATGCAGAACTCAGCTGCCGTTTTTCCTGCCCAGCCTGGAGTGCCCCAGAGCCCTCTGAGAAACGACCTGCGGAGGAAATACCTGACCCAGGTGGATGTGCTGCTGCAGGGGGACAGGGTCTGCGAGGTAATGTGCGCAGTGGGAAGCGGGGAATCACATGGGAGCTCGGCTTATTCGGCGGCTTGTGGGTCCGGGACTTCCAGGATATCCACTCTAAGCCCCAACTCAGCAACTCCGGGTCACAGCCAAGTGCTTCGGTGCCGAGCCCCCAGGTCCCCGCCAGGTCCACTGGGGCAGCGGGGCAGGACTCGGGGTCAGCCCCGGCTGTGGGCTTCAGGGATTTACTAGGGGGGGGGGGGTGACCCAGGGTGGGCCAGCTGTAGGATCGCCCATCAGCTCATGACACTCGCAGTGCCCCCTTTGACCAAGCCCTCCCAGCAAGATGGAGGCAGGGGTGTGGCTAAGAGCTCTTGCCTGCAGCGCCCGCTAGACGCAGAGACCTGCGTGGATGCCTTTCGTTAGCGCAGGCCCAGGTTTGAGGAACTGGCGCCCCAGGAGCAGTTCTCTCTGGCTCCTCTTACTGCACCACTGCAGGTGACGGGGAGGCGGGTGGGGGTTCAGACAGCAGAACTGCCCCCATGGGCTTTCCAAGGCCATCGTCTCTACAAAGCAGCCTGCCTGGTCTTTCCCCCGCCAGCTGCAAGACTGGGCCGTAAGATTCCTTTCAGGGACGCACTGGCATGCCTCTCACCTGGAGGAGACGGGGAAGCCCTCGGTGCTGGCCCTGCTTTGCCTCTGGTCTTGGGGGCCCCAGAACACCTCGCTGCCATCCTAGCAGAGCTTCCTGAGTCGGTAGCTCTGTGGGAATAAGAAGCCAGGTCGTCCACCTGCTGGTGGGTGTACACTACAGAGCTGGTGACGAGCAGCCCAGGGGCTAACACGCACACCTCCCCAGCTTCTTCACGGGGCATTGAACCCTGACCTCCCCCATGAGCGGCAGGGGAGCCAGGTCCCAGAGTAACAAGGACGGCCCCATCATGGAGGTGACAGGGGCCCCTCCCGCCGTGTCGGAGTCCAGAGCAGTCGCTGGCTGCATGCTGTCAGAGCTGCTGGGCCTGAAAAGTCCGTTCCCTTCCTGCTCCTCAGCACTGTAATGCTGGGGGCCAGGCAGGGGCGCTCTGTGCGGGGAGCCCCGGGTCTCAAAGTTGGGCGGTCGACTCGTCATGACCATGGGCTTTGGTTTCAGCAGGCAGACAGCAGAGGCCCAGAGCACACCCAGGAGCCCCTGAGCCAGTCACTAGCCAAGCCTGCCCATGGTGAGTGGTCACAGTGCTGTCCTGCCCAATCGGGAGACACTTATCCAAAGAGAGTGGAGAGAGAGCTTCTGATGATGCCAACACATCACACACACACAAACACACACACACACACACACACACACACACACACACACCCATGCAGATGAGGCGTATGGAACTCTGCCTGAGGGTTGGTCAGTTTTGACATCCTGCTTGATTGGCAGCAGTAGGAAGCCCAGGGGTGGGGGTGGTTAGGGTTCTCACAGCCATCCAGGAGGAAGAGCCCAATGGATGGGTCACCTTCCCTTCAGACTGCCCCTGGTGCACAACATCCAACATGGTGTGACATTCAGCATGTGTGTGTGGGGGGGGGAGTTGCAGATGTCTTGTTGCCCCACCTCTCACCTCCCAAGAGCTGCAGACACACAATTTCATGATTTCCCACCTTGAAAAGATAACCTTCTAGACTGGTGGTTCTCCACCTTCCTCATGCTGCCACCCTTGAAGACAGTTCCTCATGGGGTAGTGACCCACCCCCAACCATAAAATGATTTCCGTTCTTCACTGTCATGGTGCTACTGTTAGGAATCCAGCAACCCCTGTGTAAGGGTCGTTCGACAGACACACACACACACACACACACACACACGGGTCGCAACCCACAGCTTGAGAACCACTGCTCTAAACCTTCTCACAGTAGCAGGAAGGCCTCTTTGCAGGCGGGTGGCGAAGAAAAGTGGCGTGTAACCATGGTCGGGGAAAGAAACCTCACTGAGAAAGGTCTCTTCCCGACTGTCAGGTCGCGGTGCCTGGCCTGCCTGCCCGTCAAGGCTGGCCCTTTCTCCAGTGCTGGGGCTGTGACGTACCTTTCCTCCGATTTCCCTCCTAGGAGACTGTGGCGACATCTCCCCAAAGAACCCCAGTACCCCCACGTTGTCAGCCCTGCCACTCAAAGCCCCGGACCCCTCGGCCGACTCTGCGGTGGTGGTGCCCAGAGCCAGCAGCCCCAGCCCCCCCAGCAGCCCGTCCTGGGAGGCAGCCGGCGATGTGACCATCAGCGACTTGTACGAAGGCATGCTGCACTCCATGAGCCGCCTGCTGAGCTCCAAGCCTGCCTGCGTCATCACCACCAGGACCTCCATCATCCAGAACTGGAGCGGCTGGCGGCGGCGGTGGAAGCCCTGGCGGAAGAGCAGGACCAGCCGCGCCTGCTGCCCAAGGGACCGCCACGTGCACCGGAGTCCCGGGGAGCGGCACCCAGCCGGGGCCCCGACCACTAGAGAGGCTGGGGCCCCCTCAGAACCCGAGAGCCTGCTGGCGGTCCCCAGCCCCGGGAAAGGGTTTCAGTCGAAGACAGCTCCTCTCCAAGTCCATGTCCACCAGCCCCGGGTCCGAGA